>JASTWL010001773.1:0-22447 GCA_035220575.1 Temnothorax rugatulus | reverse complement strand
GTTATTTAAGACCGTCTTAAGTTCGATCTTAAGATGTCATGAACCAATCACAGAGCCGTATTAGTGTCTTAAGACATCACTTAAGACGGTCTTGAAATAAGATCTGATTATGAATACCGGCCTTTGAATACCGGCCATATACTACGTTTACGCGGCGAGGCTATGCGTTTACGCGATACATAATTTTCTACCGTTTACGCGTGCGTAGTATTCTGCGATACTTTTTGAGAGCCGTTTACGCGTGCGTAGTATTCTGCGATACTTTTTGAGAGCCGTTTACGCATTCGCGAAGTATATAGTGTTCCTCTCCGGTCCGTAATACGATTTAGAGGTTATCAGTTCAAATTGCTGTCAAAACGGATTCGACAAGTAATATTGTGAGTACTATTCTCGACTTCTCGAAGAAATTTAGCCATGAAGTCACGTTTCGGTAATAATTCCATTGCAGATTGTGCTGCACTCTCTTGCACTTTTGCACTTAATCAAATTCGCCGTTTACGCGAGGTATAGCAAGGAAAGTATTAGCTAATTTGAGTAGTTACTGCTATTATCGTACTTTAAGTCACGGCTAGACACCCCTGTTTACGCGGAGTGAATTATCGTAAGTTATGATAATTTAGGTGAATTATCGTAAGTTACTACATCGCGTAAACGCATAGCCTCGCCGCGTAAACGTAGTATTTGTACAACAGTATATGAGTCCTTGAAAACGCGTGTCGTATATGCCGCGCGACAGAGAATCAACATGGCGGACTTGTTACTTCCGAGTTCCGACATGCCAAGCGACCGGCGTCATTGGGCGTCATTTCCTATTCCTACATGACACGGTAACTAGTGCGGCGAGTATGCTATGAAGTGATACTGAATTATCCACACACGTAAGGATAGTTGTGTTGAGCAGTCGGCTGCATGAGTTAAAACGTACTGCTCTGTACTCCGTTTCCTCTACCAACCGATTTTGTTTTTTACGTCGTCAACTGAATTGGAATTTTGACCGTCGGCGATCCGCGTAGCGCTTATTGCTCCGATCGAGATGTACACACGAAGCAGGCAAAACCAGAGCTACGGCAACGGTATGGATTTTCGTCATATAATAAAAACCCCGGTCTGTGTAGCCCCGTATGTCGCATCGCGTCGCGTCGCGATCAACGCGATAAGTGAACTCCGAAAGTGAAGGCTTCGCGAGGGGAAAAAAAAATCAATACGCGCCGGTTAGTGCGAAATGGCGGTCATCCGTGAGCTTTCGCGTTGTAGCGCTCGAGAACATGGCGTGACGTCGCTATTTACTAATCGCGACGACGCAATTCACTGAGATATTACGTTCATTGACTGTGCGACTTACGTGCGCGCTCGGTTGACATTAATATCCCGACAGAAAACTTTTTTTTTTCTCTCTTTCGACCGAGAGAACTGAATAAAATTCTCGTAATTCACACGTAATTCACATTATGCTCTCATGCTTGTAGTATATTAATAAGTAATTCGGTGTTGCAGGACGAAATCCAAACAATCCGCAAGGCCAAAGCCAAAGCCAAAGCCAAGGCCAAGGCCAAGGCCAAGGCCAAGGATCTTACACAATGCCTGTAAGTTTTCTTTTCTCTCTTTTTTCTTTTTTTTTTTTTTTTTTTATCTATGTGACAATATCTAGGCTATATACTTTCACATATGATTATGTCGATATACAATCTTATATTGACATAATAAGTAAAAATAGGCAAGATGGTTTATTAATACTGTGTGGACACCGTCTTTTTGGAGCACTCACCCTGAGGGATACCCTGGGACTAAGTCCGAAAGGTTTTTGAAAGGGTTTCTGTGTTACAAAAAAATCTATAAAATTCGTGTATCATCTTTAAGGTTTCGAAAAGTGATTTCTACACTTACATAGGCCGGAACTGTTGCAATTTTTTTTCCATTTCCATGAGGATCATAAATGAAAAATTGACTGTGCCTACGACGTCCGCGCAATGTTAATGTAAGCCAAATGCAGAAATTCTGGTTTGAAATTATTTTACTGTGTGAGCACAGCCATTGCTTTTGAAAAAAAATAGGAATAGTTGCACAGACATTACCATTGTAAAATTATTTTTATTTATATATTGGAATAAAAGCTTAGACAAATGCTTTAAGAATTCTGTAAAAGATATACAGAAAGAATGGTTAGGTTTAAGACTGTTGTTATAGGTAATTAACCCTTAAACATAGATGTATTTACTAATGCAGAAAACATTAAAACTAATTATGTTTCTGATTTAAAAGAATTTTGTTTCTGATTAAAATATTTTTCATGAAATCTCAATAGATTAATTTTCTTCATTTTACCGACATAATACCATATCTATTTTATTATGAATATAATGTTATATGTAATAATATATATAGCACATTATAACACAAATATGGATCTTATACATAATATTCTTTAAAGTTTGAGCAAATCGGCAAATTATTTCTACATCTTTTTTATGTGAAATGGATATCGTTCAAAAGCATATATGGTTAATAATACTTTTCTCACAGAAACCTGTATATTTAAGGGTTAAGTTACTCAAAATATTTTATAATTTTATTTTAAAAAAGGCTTTCTATCCCATTTTTCTTCAGAAATATAAAAATTGGTAAATATATCATTATCATACATGGTTAAATATATCATTACAAAAGCAACTGCTAAGAAATAGCAATTATTTATGAATTGTTAAATATATTTTATTTATTATATATCGCCAATGAATAAACAATACCGTCTGATAATTAGTAAAGTTTTCAGAAAAGACTGTGCCAAAAGTGAAATATACAACAACTATCTATGTAATGAATATTCTTGAATGAACATTGAAACTCATCTGTATTAAGTGTGATTACTTACGACCTTACCCTGTAAATGATGATATGGATGATACGAAACAATCGAAGCAAAAAGTGCATTTGAAAAAAAATGTCACATAGGCAGTATTGTTTATTCATAGACGACATATAATTATATCAGATATATACTTCTTATTCTATAAAAACAAAAAAATATTCCGTATTGCAATTCTACATAGATAAATGGAAAACAAATATTAATAAAATTTATTTAGGCTAAATTTAAAAATAAAAGAAATTATATTACGCTCGATGAAAGCAACAGTTAATAAGAGTGACAGACGGCCAATTTCAAGTAATCAAATCAAGGACGTTAAAAAATAAATTAAAACGAACTTGTTTATGGAAAATTTAAAAGTTATAAAAAACTATTAACCTTTCAAACCAGACATCTTCAGAACATTATAACAAAAACTACAAGAAATTATATTAAAAAATAATACTTACATTCTACTGACGAAAGAAAACCGAAATGGAGTTCACATCAAGAATTAAATAACCGAGATGTCAAAAGTAAGTAACACTTCTATTATGAGAATCCGTCAAAAGTAACTGTAGTTGCAAACACATTCTTCGTTAGAATGTAAGTTCAAAAAGTAAAAAGAACTAATATTTGATAGGTTATATGTTGTGGTGATAGAAGGAACTTATGACCAAACTTAGTGGTAACTAAATAGAAAGGAAAATTAATGAAAGCTATATAATAAAATTAAAAAATTTTAAAGCAAAGAAAAAAGACTTTCATATGTGGTCAAAATTCAATGAAGAAAAATGATACAAAATTCTATATCTGGCACAAGTATTCGATCAGTGCAGCTGACTGAGAGTAAAATGTTCGTTAAATAATCAAGATGTCATTGTTTATTGCTAAAAGGTGTCCTGCCACCTTTTAGGCATAAGCAATGACATGTTGATTATTTTGTGACTTTCATTTAACGAACATTTTACTCTCAGTCAGTCGCACTGATCAAATACTTGTGCTAGATAAAGAAGTTTGTATCATTTCTCTTCGTTGAATTTTGACCACATATGTAAGTCTCTTTTCTTTGCTTGATTATTTTTTAATTTTATTATATGGCTGTCATACTGATTTTCTTTTCTGTCTAAGTTACCACTAACAATTGTAAGTTTGGTCCTATTGAACATTAATTCTTTTTACTTTTTGGACTTACATTCGGTGCTTTCCAACGAAGAATGTATTTGTTATTACAGTTATTTTTGACGAATTCTCATAACAGAAATGTTACCTTACTTTTAACATCTCGGTTATTTTTTAATTCTTGACTTATCATTATGTTCAACTTTGACTTCGGTTTTCCGATTAATCATTCCAACGCTTTGAATATAAACCCCATTTCGATTTTCTTTCATCAGTAGGATGTAATTATTATTATTTTTTAATATGATTTCTTGTGGTTTTTGTGAATGTTCTGAAGAAGTCCAAGTATGGTTTGAAACATTAACAATTTTTTGTAATTTTTAAATTTTCGATAAACAAGTTTGTTTTAACTTATTTTTTTAAGGTCTTTATTTGATTGCTCGAAAATTGGCCGTCTATCACTCTTACTAAATTTAAAAACTAATGTGTTTAAATAATATTCACTGTTTGTCATTTGATAAGATTTATTTATTCTATGATAATTATTATAAACTTTCTTTTCCTTTATCTTTTTTATGTTGGTATTGTACTTATACTATTAATATTTATACATTACACATGCTTCAAAAAGATGTAATTTTTACATTACAACAAAACTTATTAACCATAAGTCTACCTACATTAAAATGAGAATTCATAATTACTTAATACAAATTTAAACTTTTTTCAAGAAATAAAGAAAATTAAATATGTCATATCAAATGGGTTTATGTACTTAAATAAGTCTAGTGTATTATACAAATAATAAGCATTTTTCGAGTATTGACTTAATAAATATTGATTGCGCGTGAGATTGAAGAATATATAACATGCTTGTTTTTATACATAATTCAAATTCCATATGCTGTCGACAAGATTTCCATTTGCATGTACTAATTAGTGGTCCCTACTGTCCCCTTCCCTGCAACGCAGGTACTAGTAGCTATACAACAATACCGAGGAGGTGCATTCGACCAAAGACTAGGTCGTCAGTACCCACATAGCATACCTTACCGTAGGCCGTTTTCTTGGTAGTTCGTGCTGAACTCGTGCCTAAGCAAATTTTACTCTCGGTAGAAATGCTACATTATTATAAGCATTCTACTTGCGGCGTCAAATACTTGATTCTCAGTTTCTTTTATTTAAATATAAGTGATCACATAGATCCTTTAATTTACAATATTCACATCAAAATCCACAACATAATTGTATAGCATATTGATATTAAAATTTAATATTTTATTGATCTCTTTTTACACTTTTTAATATGTATTCCAATTTGACAATAAAAACGTAATCTTTAATTTCCTTTTCTATAAACATCAATTATGTAAAAAAATATCGTTTATTAATAGCATATTTTTAATTTCATTTAAACTTAGCTCAGTCATGAGTAAAGAGACGTTGGCCACAGTAAAGGTAACATGGTTGGTATGAGCTATAGGGGTAGCGTTTAATTATTCTAACATACGATACTAGACCTTGGTGGGGTAGCACAACCGTAGAGGTTCCTTGTGTAGCGGCGACCCACCCTATGTTTTACAGTATAATACACAAGGAAGTTACCAAGCATCGCAATCTACGTCCATTCAACAAAGCAATTATAAACCAGACAACGTACAAAACTCACAAGGATTCAAATCACAGCAGCAACAGCAACCGCAACAACAGCCAGCGCAAATCCCAGCTGCATCAACACGGCCAATTTTAGTACCACCAACATCTGCGAAACTACTTCAAAAGCCCCAACAAACAATCACAGCAGCAGCAGCAAGGACAGCAGCAAAAGTTACAATTACAACAGCAGCAGCAGAAAATTACAACCGCAGCAGCAACAGCAGCAGCAACCAATGAACCAACAGGCCATGCAACAACTACTGCAACAGTCGCAGCAGCAACAGGCATCAAGTCCATTGCCACAGCGATTGAAGCCGATCTTAAAGCAGAGTACAAGCAATCGCACAGCCAGCTAGTGTTGCACAAACTACACCTGTGACTTCTCAGCCTTGTACGCTATCTTCTCCAAGCTCTACTAATAATAATTCTGATGTTACGGATGACAGTTTTGAAACAACTTGACAACATAGATATGGACATGCAAGATGTCCAACCAAGGTGGCGAAGAAAGGTACCTGGATGTAAGTATTTATAAATTAAATAGATATCATAGAAATGTATAATTTTGTACATCTCTGTAATCTCTTTAGGATTATAATTTGAATATTTAGAACAATCTGTATAATATAAAAGTATATAATGAAGATATATAATTCTAATGTTTTAATGTTAAGTAATTAACAGCCAGTTTTAGTTGTAGATTTTGATAATCTTTTTGACATTATACACACATAGAGCTTCAATTACAGAATCATATAACATTAGAAAGATCCTGTGAAGCATAAATATAGCATAAATAAATCAAAGAATTTGTAATTTAAAAAATAGAATTATAGCAATATAATTCATTGTTTGTATAATAATATAAGATTAAATCCTTTTCTTTTTATGATGACATTTCACTGCGCAAATTTGAAGATTCTCAGGAGCACTGAATATTTTTGACTCAATTATATTATTGAGGATAGATTCTCCTGTAATCAATGTGAATTTCTCCACTGATATATAAAATAAATTTCTAATTATTTATATTGGATTATGTATATTACTACATAACTATTTTTGTAGTTAAAGTAAATAAAAGATTAAAGCGTCTTCGTATGAACCAACGTCTAAGGAAAACCTTACAACCCAAAAATGCAATCATGGTATTAAATGAGATGAAAGCTGGGAGTCCAATTTACATTCCCTGAGACACAAGGACCCATGCCAAACTCACTTTATCTCGTTCATGCTGAGGTAATTATTTTATGATTTTAATTAAAATTTTATAATTCTTACAATATATGTTATTTAATATGTAATATGATGCGTTATGTCAAATCTAATCTCTAAAACAGTTTATTAATATTCATTTATAGCTTGATGGTAAAACTTACGTTGGGCAAGGATTATCTAAACCACTTGCTCGTCAAAATGCAGCTGAAAATGCATTAAAAGCTTTATTACTTGAAAAATGACAGCAGCATCTATGAAAGCGAGTATAGATGCTGAATCAGATGGGCAAGCTAATTCATCTATGGATGGAATAAAAGAAGAAAGTAATGACGATAGCAACGCTATGGACACGACGAGTACTGAAGATGAGATACCATGGAGTTCATTGGCCAGTTTTGCACTTTATAAACTTTTTCTTGAATGGCATAATCAAGGAACTTCAGTTCCAGTCCCACGACCTGGTTTACCAACTACAAAAGGAACTAAGAAAGAGAGTCCTAATGCTGTTAAAACTCCCGCTCAAAAGGAACTTCCACCTAATCCTACGAATATACATCCAGTCATGTTACTGAATCAAATGAGGCCTGGACTAACATATGCAGAGCTCAGCCGTGTTGGTAATCCACCAAATACATGTTCACTCTGGCTGTTGAAATTGGTGGAGTCGAATATTCAGGAACAGGTATGTATATATTCTATGAATTATTATGAAATATTTTTGTTATTAACAATATATAAATAACAATTTTTATTTTTCAGCTAAAAACAAGAAAGATGCCAAGAAAGCGGCAGCTAAAGCAGCATTATTGGCATTATATAACTTGACTTACCCAGAGGATACTAATAAACCAGAGTTAATGGCAATCGGTTAAAGTGAACAATATCTTATTCAATATAAACTTGTCAAAATATAATATACACAGATTGGTTTTTTTTTGAATTAATTCACAAAATATCATTAATTGTTTTTAGTGACTTGACGGACATTGCTGTAGCAACTTGTATTATTTACCCATGTTGACAATCTTGAATTTTTTTTGCATAATTCTTTTGCATTTCACCTTTGTTTACATGACAAATGTATACTGAAAATTAATACATGGTTTGTTATCACATGTCAAAATATACAGATTGAATCATATAACTCATAAAATTTAATGACATCTAATTTCTTGTGATGTTATTTTCTCTGTATATAATTTTTAGTTTTAGGAGAATCAATTTATGCAACAAATTATAAAAAAATTGAAATATATTAATCCTTAATATATTTTATATATACATAATTAAAAACATTATATAACATAATATACAATTAATGTAACTATTTTAAAAAGTATATTATGTTTGATACATATTAATAGATTTAGAATACAGAAAAAATAATATTATAAGAAGTTGGATATTAAATCAGTCAACATTTTCTTTCATCACTTTTTTCTATCATCAATCATACAAACACGATAACTTAATGAAACGAGTAATGAAATACGTGTTAGAATTATAATTTATTATGTTTTAAAATTTTCTTTGGTAAACATATTTTAATATAATTTATTTAGTATTTGAGAAAAAAATTTCACCGAGAATAATTTACGTCACAATAGCAAAGTGTACTTCCATAGTATAATGAGCAAATAACCAAACTAAATTACAATTTTGATTAGAATCATGTGTTGTTTATCGATAAAACCGACAATGGTTACATATCCATTGTTGTATTACATAGTGTTAAATACTGTTAAGAAGACAGTAGTGTAATGAATGTATTAAATATTAATGTATTCAATAAAATATCGTAACTCTACAAACAGCATATATTCATTTTTGTACATACATATTTTATGATACTCTAAAATATTTGGATTATGTTCAAATAAACACTATAATTGCAAGGCGAGCGCGGGGTTTTTTCCTTGGTGTCCTCGGATGAGAACGAATAGGTGCCTTGTGCACAAGGCAATTGGCACATAAAGTCTAGTCCTAAAGATTAACAGCTCAACACTAAATCACTTTGCCCGTAAACCTGATAAATTTAAAGATAATATACAGACAACATATACATTTTAATTCTAAATTCATGATAAACAAATTAATCCGTCACGTTCATTTAACCAAATAATATATGTATTAATCCTTTCTACAACTTGCTCTATATATAAATTTTAAAATTTTTCTCTCCGCTCACCGCGCCTACGTACTCCGGTCTCTCCGCGCGGCAATATTGGCAGCACTAGTGATCCTCCAGGGAGTGATCGGAATAAGCGGTATCGTTTTCTATTGGTCGGCGGCCATTTGTTTCAAAACCGGAAACAGAGAGAGAAAGAGCGAGCGAGTAAGAGAGATACAGCCATACAGATGGCTGCGATCAGTTATGGCGTGAGCAAGGCGTGAGTGAAGTGATTGCGTACCACAGAACATATATTGCGTACTTTTCTTCGCCACCGTGAAGAAGGACAAAGCTGCTGCGGAGCCCAAATCACCATCGAAGGCTAAGAAAACCGTCAAGGCACCAGCGAAGACCAAAACGCCCAAGTCGAAGAAAAGCAAAGACCGTGAAGACCGCGGCGAAAAAATAATTGGCCTGCGAAGAATATACTCGCTACAGTCAAATCGATCTCGACCCGAGGCATCTATTAGGTAAGCATATAATGTCGTAATTGATATGTTTCTTATGCGTTGATGCCGTTGATAATTGTATAGGTTATGTGATGTTAAGGTACATGCAAATTATGACTGTAGTTGTTTTTTTTAAGTAACTCACATTACTTTATGCTACTCTATCATACGAGAGTCTTGTGCGGAGGCTCTAATGCTTTATTGAAAAAATGTAAAGGAAAAAAAAACAACTACAGTCATAATTTGCATGTAGCTTAACATCACATAATCTATACAATTATTTATAAATACATAAGTTTTATTTACAGAAAAAGAAATATGACGGGTTGCAGTGCAGAGTATTGTACAAACTCATCAAGCAAAGGCTTTCAGATGTGTAGATTCCCACGAGAAGAGAAAAGAAGAAAAGTGTGGATTACTAACGTTAACCGTGCAGACTGGGTTCCTGGAGTGAGTTCGACATTGTGTTCAGTAAGTACAAACATAATATATTTATTTGGCTTATGTCTATTTCTACCAATATAGATTAACTTTAATCACGGTTTAATTTATTTTTCATCTTTTTCTAGTTTTTAAAATTAGAGAAAGATAAAAGGTAAGTTAAGGGGTAACACCACTCTAAAAGCAGAAAAAAAACCTAACTTTGACAATTTATTTAAGGAGTATGAAAAAAGGGATATGATTTCTTTTCAGAGGGTTTATTTAACACATATCGAAGTACGAAAATAAAATTTTTCATTATCATTTTTATTCAAAATGACGGCGACAGAGCCCATCTTCAAAACCACTTTTTTCAAACTGGGCGGACACATTATTTGAACACCACTGCATGGATCGATTTAAAATTTTTACAGTAGCTTCACAACTACATTCTCTACGGCACCACGTAGCCGTTTTTTGATTGAATAAAAACTTTTTTTTTTATAAACAATTTACTGCTTATTTTTTTGGCTAGCCAAAACTCGTAAGCAGTAAATTGTTTATAAAAAAAAAGTTTTTATTCAATCAAAAAACGGCTACGTGGTGCCATAGAGAATGTAGTTGTGAAGCTACTGTAAAAATTTTAAATCGATCCATGCAGTGGTGTTCAAATAATGTGTCCGCCCAGTTTGAAAAAAGTGGTTTTGAAGATGGGCTCTGTCGCCGTCATTTTGAACAAAAATGATAATGAAAAATTTTTTTTTCGTACTTTGATATGTGTTAAATAAACTCTCTGAAAAGAAATCATATCCCTTTTTTCATACTCCTTAAATAAATTGTCAAAGTTAGGTTTTTTTCTGCTTCTAGAGTGGTGTTACCCCTTAAGCCAAAATCAAAGTTAATTTGCATTGGTAGAAATGGATATTAATGATAAGAAAAAATTTCAAAATAAATTTTGCTTATTTAAAAGTTAATGTTCTTTGCATTTTTTATTAAAAAAAATCACTATAAGTATTAACTATTATTTATCATTTTTACTATTAACTTTACTTACTATTTTTAGGGACTAAATAGAATTAACAAAAATAACAAACTTTTAATACATAAAAATAATCTATATTTTATTGTCATTCCTTGTTTTTCTAATTTAATTACTCAATATTTTTGTCAGATTCATTTCTCAGACGAGATGTGGGAAAAAACACGGGGAGGTAAACGCCGCTTGAAATCTACAGCAGTTCCAACTGTCTTTGGTAATCGCTTGATACCAACAACATCTATACAAGGAGAAGAACCAAGGAATATTCCTGCTAATGAAAATTTTAATAATTCTTCGCAAGAAGCACAGGAAGAAATACCCATAAATAATGGTAAGATCTCATTACATTACAGTAGTATATTTATTAGTGGTAATATAAAAAAGATTTTTTTAAAAAGTAAAGAATTATATGTTAAAATTTTTAATTTTTTAATATAAATATCAAAGCTTACTAGATTAAAATCAATCGAAAGAAACAGAGCAAGAGAGCCGTAACTGGACGTTAATGTTATTGTATTCTATAATATTTAAATACAGACGTTTCGGTTTACCATGAGACCATCCTCAGTGTCAAACAATTAAAATTATCGTCGTATGTTAGTAAAATAAGTACGAATTTTCGGTAGAATTACAAAAAAAAATTACAAAAAAATTGGCGCAATCGTAACGTCGCATGTTAATATTTTCGGGGGTATTAAAAGATTGACGTAATCGTGCTTCAGATCAATGTTCCTCCTGTTCTGTCGACGGATCGAAGTTCGAAGTTATACATGTTAGTGTGAACAACGTATTTACAAATACGTATTTACAAATCGTGGTTCAGATCAATGTTCCTCCTGTTCTGTCGACGGATCGAAGTTCGAAGTTATACATGTTAGTGTGAACAACGTATTTACAAATACGTATTTACAAATACGTTGTTTACACTTACATGTATAACTTCGAACTCCGATCCGTCGACAGAACAGGAGGAACATTGATCTGAACCACGATTACGTCAATCTTTTAATACCCCCGAAAATATTAACATGCGACGTTACGATAGCGCCAATTTTTTTTGTAATTTTTTTTTGTAATTCTACCGAAAATTCGTACTTATTTTACTAACATGCGACGTTAATTTTAATTGTTTGACACTGAGGATGGTCTCATGGTAAACCGAAACGTCTGTATTTAAATATTATAGAATACAATAACATTAACGTCCAGTTACGGCTCTTTTGCTCTGTTTTTTTCGATTGATTTTAATTTTTTAATGTTTATAACTCTTGAATTTTGTATACTTTTTTCAATTATTAACCATTGAAACTATAGAATTTGTTTTGATTACATAATATCAGAGTATACTATACTACTTTTCTCTTAATTTAAAAAAAAACCTTAAAAAATGTTTGTAATAATAATAATTATTTTAAATAATAATTATTTTAAATAATTATTTTAAAAATTATATTTTATGATAAATGTGGTGAATTTAATGTAAGAATGTGTTTAATTTAATGTAAGAATTATCTCATAACAGAAAAATCATTTATAAAAAAGATACAGCAGTAAAAACTTGAAATTACTGTATAAACTTATTATGGTGATTGGAAAATAGTTGAGTATCCATTTAAAAAAATATTAATTTTTAATAATAATTTGGACATTTTTATCTATAAATTATCAAAAAATTATTTGTAATTAAAAATATCAAAATAATTAATAAAAATTAATATTCCTTTAAATGAATACTTAATTACTTTCCAGCCACCATAAGTTTTTACAGTAAGTTTCAAATTGGTTGGTCAATTTGCTCTGTGCAAGGAATACTTTACATTCAAATTCAAGTCTTCGAAGAAGTAAGTCATCAAAGAAAATCCAAAGTGTTTATTTTAAATATAATAAATATATCATTTTTTGTATAAATAATAAAATACAACACTTAAATTATCATTTTTATCATAAATTAGTCGAAAATTCAAACTTTTAAGCTAAAAACAAATTTTTAGTAGGGCTTTTCTTTAAACCGGTATTTAATTTTTTTCTGCGACCAAATGTCAGTTTTCTATTTTAAAAAATATATGTGCAGGTGATGTTCACAACAATTCGCAAGAAGAAATTCAGATCGAAACTGAAGGAAGTATTGAAGAAGTAAAGGAAAGACCTAACTTCAAAGGAATGTCTTCTACACTTGAACAACGATTTACTACATTAGAGAAGTTGTATGAAAAATCAGAAAAATCTAGGATAGTTATGAAAAGAAATCTGATTGCAGCCAATAAACGGATTAAAAAATTAGAACAGGAAGTACGTTCAAACAAATTAAAGGAAAGTTTATCTCGCGCTCTAAATGAAGATCAAATTAAATTATTAACTCGAGAATATAAAAGACTGCCTCGTTGGTGCAACGAAACTTTGATGAATGCTTACAAATTAAGATTTGCATGTGGCACAGCAGGTTATGAAGAAATTTTACGACAAAAACTTCCTTTTCCTTGTATTAGAACACTAACAAAAAAATTGGAAAATTTAAAATTTTTTAGTGGTAAGGTAATTACAGAAGTATTCGAATTTTTAAAAATTAAAATTGCTCACTTTGAAAAAGATTTGTACAAAGATTGTATGATAGTTCTCGACGAAATGAGTATTACACCAGGGAGGTTTTACGATACATCAACGAATATGTACGTTGGCAATGTAACTCTAGTCGGGCACGATCATACTGCAACGGCAACTCATGCATTAGTTATAATGTTAGCTGGGCTTGGTGCAAGGTGGAAACAAGTAGTGAGATACGATCTTACGGGCGATTCTGTAAAAGGTGCAAATTTAAAACCTGTGATCGATGATATTATTACAAAAGCCGAAGAAATTGGATTGCGCGTCCACGCAGTCACCTCGGACATGGGCTCAGCTAACCAAGCTATGTGGAGAGCGTACGGTATTAATGCTTCACGACATTCACAAATAATTAATTGGTGTACGCATCCGTTCGATAAGGAAAGGAAATTGTATTTTTATGCGGATTCACCACATGCTTTTAAAAATACAAAAGCGGGATTTTTAAATAACCAAATTATTACTATTCCTGATAAGTTTTGCGAAAAATATTCTTTACCCTCAAATGTAGCTAATTGTGAACATTTAAAAGATGTACTTAACGAAGATAAAAATATCGATTTAAAGTTAGCACCTAAGCTACGTGAAGAATATTTAGATACTAGCAATCACTTCCTAAAAATGCGAGTTAGCAATGCAACGAGAGTTTTTTGCGAAGAAATAAGTTCAGGATTACAATACTTGGTAAATGGCAATTATAGTGATGAACGATTAACAACTGCGTGGTTCGTAGATTTCATGGCACGGTGGTTTCATATCATGAGTAGCAGGGACATTGGAATAGCTTTAAGTCATGAAAAGCCTGAAAAGTATAATGAAGCAATTGAATTTCTTGAAGAGGCTATTGAACTTTTTACATGTATGAAAGTAGGCAATGATGGTAGGTGGAAACCGTTTCAAACTGCGTTAATAATATCTACGAAAACGGTTATTGAATTATCAAAAGATTTATTAAGTAATGGCTTTACTTTCTTTTTAGCGTCACGATTAACACAAGACTGTTTAGAAAATTTGTTTTCAATAATTAGACTAAAAAATGTTATACCAAACGCTCTGCAATTCAAAAATAATTTGAAACTTATAACGATTTCACAATTCATGAAACCAGTTTGTAAAAGTAATTATTACGAAGACGATCGTCAATTCTTATCGGAGTTTTTAGATACCCTATTGAAAAATCGCTCTGTTAACTCGCATTTTTTAACAAGTAATACTAGTAGTTTTGAGCCACTTATTCCTGATAAACGTATTTTTATAAGTCAGACTGAATTAAATGTTTTATATCACATAGCTGGATATATTGTAGCAAATATTCATAAAAATCAAAAGGTTTGCGATGTATGTATAAATGCTACCAAATCGAATACAATGATTAATCACTCTTATAATTTATTAAGCAGAATCAAAATAAAAAAACGAAAATGCTACTTTTTTGTAAACATTAATACATTTAAATTTTTTATCCAAATGGAAAGAATTTTTCGAATGTTCTATGAGCAAGTGCATTTGCAAAAGATTAACTTGAAAAGTTTTTTTGTCACTAAATACGAAGAAATTGCATTTTCATTACCCGAATGCCACAATCTGAAAAGAAAAATTATTCTTCGTTATCATGCGTTTAGACTGAAGACCCGTTCAACGAAATTAAAATCGAATAAGAGTGTAACTTATGCCAGCAAAAGTGTAGCAATGCATGAATTTGTCAAATAAAGTCTCTTTTATATTTTGCTTGTATTTGCTTTCGTTTTCTTTTATACTTCGTTTTCATAGAAATACAATGATTTACAGTTTTAGGATACGTTCTTTCAAAAAATGCATTATAAGTCATTTATATTACGCCACATCTGTTTTGAAAAGTAGAAAATAAATTAACCTGGATTTATTTTGTTTCAGATGCAGTCGTCTGCTACCAATATACATCCAGCATTAAAAAATAAATTTAAAATATTATAAATAATTCGAAATTGTGACAATGATCAAGTTGTACAAAATTTTTTTTAAATACATTCATTATACACAAATTAACTTTACATGATTCGGTAATTTCTAAAAACTTTTTATTTACACATTTTTAAATATTTTTGCATTTATATACTTATTCTTTTAAGTTACATCTGTTGTTTATCATCAATATATATTTTTTACGAAAGAAACTATTGCGCACCAATTACGTCTGGCTTTCATTTAGCCCGCTCCTCTACTATTCGTGAATTTCCAATAAAGCCTTATCTGTGCAACATTATACTCAATCAATAAAATATCAATTTTTATCTTAACAAATTTTCTCTTTTTAACTTACTATTTATAAACTTTCTTATTATTCCTAACTGAAATGTACTTTTAATACTACAATTTTTACAATTCTAAACTAATAATAAAAGAAATGTACATGTTTTTAAACTCACAAAGTAAAATATATATAAAGAATTTGTTTATAGATTATTATTTGTAAATAAATTATAACTATAAGAATTACTGTACAACATTTTTGGTATTTAAATTTTTAATATTTTATTTTTCTTATTAGATAAGAATAATTTCACTCATAAAAAAACCACGTAAAGTTTTATTGTTTACATTTTTCCGCGATGCTAATTGGTTTTTCATTGCGCTACTTCATAAACATCTATCACTTATTTTGACAGTTTGTGTATTAATGGGTTAATAGTATAATGTAATAGGAATTTTATAATTAAAGCTAAATAGCACGCGCGTCTGTCATCTCTACTTATATAAAATATACACATTTGCATTGATACAAGTTTGAATTTTGCCGCTGAACATACCACTTCCGGTTTTGAAACAAATGGCGACGGTTATTCCGATCACTCCCTGGAGGATCACTAGTTAAGGCTTTGTGTGTACCGGCTGCATATTATCGGTGGGACCGTTCCGACGACTTTAATCTACGCGCATGTACACACGGAACGTGCTCAGCTCTAATCTCTCGCTTCTTAAGTAGCCGGGGAATCGAAGTCATCGCGACAGGTATCGGATGGATTTCGTTACGGAACGACGCGTATGGTACTGTGCTGTCGATAAGTCGCCTGGTGCTCTAATTATTTACTGTCATCATGAATTATTCCAATCTTTGTAGAATTAATGAAGTGCACGTGAAGATAATTTAAATCGAAAAGCGAGAAAGAGAAGTGGATCCGTACTTCGGAGCAAAATCTAGAAACGATCTTCGTGTTCAAACTTGATCGACGGCAACTGCAAAAACGCGGAACACCAAGTCCTTCTTTTCTTTGAAACTGAGGTAATTCGAGAATACGAAATTATGGCGTAAACGTCCGAATTACGAGATAACGACTTTAAACGTCACGAGGCGTAAATTCGCGGCCCGGGCTTCGTAATACGCCGCGACGCGCGACGTACGCGAACTATGTCGTGACGTAAATTCCCTTCTTCGCGTGAGCGTAACTAATGTCTTCTTGGTACGACGGTAATTCCGCCGCGCGCTTAATGAAAACTCGCTGTCTCTATGGAGAGATATCCCCGCCGACCTACGCGGCGGGGCGGAACATGGTAAAAGTACGTAGGGCCAGCGGAACCCGGGACTTTGCGCCCGCGATAATGACGCTCCGCGCGATCATTCGGATCCAGCAAGATTGCGAATTCACGGCGGGAAACCGCCCCGACATTTTTTGCCGGCGTTTCGACGTAATTAATGCCGAGCGCTTTCACAGTTCGGTAAGCGTTTCTTATCGCGGGCTGTTATACGCTCCGACACGTCGCGCCTGTTATAACGCGATTATTTCTCGATGGATTATCTCTCGCTGTCGCACCGGTATTTCCGAGAATACAGCGAGGATATATACAGAAGAAGATGTAGAAGATCTGCAAATGTCAAGACGCTTTTTTTTGCTTGAGATATTAAGCTGAATTAAGGATTAAAACATTAGCTATCTTATACTTAACTTAATGACTTAATAATGACATTAAAAAAAGATTTTAAAGGTAACAGAATTTCGAAAAATGTAGGACTCATATTTTACTTCCCAAGATACTCCTCGCAATTGCTTAAACTTTTTACCGTAAATTAAATTAAACATAAGTTTTTAGTTGGAGATCAAAACATAGAATATAGAATTAAATTGCTTCTATTGCTTAACATGAAAAGAAAAATTGGAGAATATTTCTTCTAAAAGAGAAAAAAAGAAAACGTTTCAAATATTATAATTTCTAAACAGGAGTTTAATTCGGAGCTTTATAATTGATACATTAATATAAAAAACTAAGTAATATGTTATCGAATTATTACCAGAGGAACAAAGAAACGAAAGAGTTGCAGCAACCCGTTAAGTTTGGCCTGTACATACATACAGTCCAATAAATCATGTCGGGAGGTACGTATTCGCGCGGAGTTTATATAGAACGAAGGTTTGGCGAGATGTTCCGAATTAACGATGCGGCAGCACGAATGGAAACGTCCTGCGCGCGCGGGGTTGTTTGTTAAGCAGAGCTTATCTCTCGCGCTATAGTCCCTATACCCTCCCCCTTAACCCTTTCGAGGGCCGCCCCGGGACGATGAGGGTAGAGCTCCATTACTCAAGTTTTTACTGGTATGCTACATATACACCAAATGACCCACTTATGCCAAGTTTAATCCGAGATCTATCACACACAGCTCGGAATTTCCGAGATACTCCACGTATACCAAGAAATTTCGGCGAGCCGAGGCTCTTGAATTGTCGGTCATTCAAATATCGCTCGCGAGCTATCGAATATTGGAATATCGGAATTTTAGGGAAGTCGCAATCCACCGTGTTCCTTTTTTGCAATTTTTTGCGGCTGTTTAACTTCGATACGATACACGATATATAAAGTAGTAATCATTATAGGTACAGAATATAGGTTTTCTCTTAAAAATAACATTATACAATATTAAAATTTCATTATAATTATTTAACAACCAATTGCCTCACATTTTCAACTTGCTTTGCTTCTCATATCGTTCTTGCTTGCGTGTCCCTAATTTTTTATATCTTCCTTAATTTTATTTTTAGAAACAAAAACTCTTGTAACATATAATCTTCATTTTTCAAAATAAATGGATTTAAAACTGTCGGAAATAAGTTTGTCCATCATGAAGTAAATGTTCTGCTTCTTTAAACACAACAGGCGGATTATTTGTCGCTCGGCTAAATAACTTGTAAAACAATTTTTTTGCTTTGTAACTACGGACGTTGCGCGAAACAAAAAGAAAAAGAGGTGAGAGAAAAACGTGGAGAGAGAGAGAGAGAGCGAGAGAGAGAGAGAGAAAAAATGGTATGTCGCGCGAGATGCGGAGCATTATGCCTCTCCATAACCGAGCGAGCGATATCATCGCCGTCATTTGTCTCCGCCGGCCGAGCGGGCGGACGAGATTTCACTTCGACTCGTTTCGCTATTCCACCTGCGTCACGGAACTTTCATGTTTATGAAACGGCTGGGGGAAGCTCAGAAAATAACGTAAATCCCGGCGCTCGCGCAACGAGCCGGTGTTACCGGAGTAGAATGCAAATCTTCCGATATGCCGTCGCGCGAAGGACACACACATACAGCATCGAGCCGGGCTATTTGAAACACATACGCTATCTGTGCAGTCAGGGTGGTCGAGATACAGTTTCGCTCACAGAATATTTTTGTCGATGGCCTCAATCCGATAATGACCGCAGTCTCATTCCTGGAACGAAAACTTGTTTTTATATTGTTATTTCGATTACTCTATTATTCGATAGGATCTCGAAGATAGATCGCGAGATTTTCTCAGGTACGACTTTAGCAAAGTCTCCATTTATCGTCGTCCATTTATCGATTGCATATAATATTAATCCGAGAACATCTTTGAAAGATGTACACGTAATCGTGATTAAATTATAACTCTTTATTATCTAATTATAAACTCTCTAACGACTTTAATCTTTTATTATTCGGTATTAATACCTCATTTCTAAAGTTTATCCTCCAAGTCTTTAAAAGATTATCTATTTTATTGAATTTATATACGCATATTATAAAAATGTTTCTTGAGACTTCAAAGAGTGATTTGGGTATAAGAAAGTTAAAAAGCCTTGTAACTTCGTCGATGGTAAGTGCCATCGATCTTCCCGACAATTCCATTGACATATCTATTAATTATGATACGTCCAGGATTTGGACAGGTATTCGCGCAGATATAGCAGCGCGTTATCTACACGACTTGCTCCGGACGCCGCTAATAAGGTCAGCCGATAAATGGCGACGAAAGAAAATGACGAGAGAAGGGTGCACCAAGCGTGATAATCGCGGGGGACCGCCCCCTCCCTCCTCTCTCCTCCCGCACTGAATAGGATTCCCATGATTTATCGCGACAAGATATCAACGAGGATAAAGAGCTCTCGGGCGCTACGAATCGATCCGCCGTTCGATACCTCGCTATACGACGCCATTTGTTACGGAGCAATGAGGAACCTAAAGCGCCGTTTGTATCGCCGACACACGAAGGGCGCGCCCTCGGAGGGGCTGCATGCAGGGGTTGCAGATGCACTTTACGCGCCGTATACATATTTCGCGGCCCATCGATATTTCCAAGCGAGATTTCACATGTCGAATATCGCAAAAAAAAAAGAAAAAAAACGGGAGAGTAATTGAGAAAGAGTAAAAGCTGTGATAAGACCGTAATGGACGGAGCATTGGTTTTCACGGAGCATCCTCATTTGTCCGACGGAACAATCGGCGAGGAGCCCAAGCCGTAAGTCCTTAAAGAGAAGAGTTAATATCCCATTTCTTCACCTCGCGTAAGGAATCGTTCGACGAGTCCTATACGAGCCGCGCGCGGTCGGGAGAGATTTACGCGGAAGTGGAGCAACACACCCGAGGAGGTCTTGCGCTTTCGCGCCACGCCACGTGCTGAAAAATGACGAGAGGGAGAGATGGAGGAGTGGAGCGCAACTCGCGCGTGGTTGTTTCGCGCGTTATTACCCCTCGGCCACTCGGAATGCCTTCGCCTTGGCGTTATTAGCGCCCGCTTCGAGATACTTATTATATCATTACAACTGTAACGAGATGTTAAGGAACGTTACCGGCCGCGCGCACGTTCGCTCTCGCGTTTATTGTATAACGGAGGCAACCGGTCGCTAATAACCGGCCGAGATTGAAACGCCGAGTTAATTGTAAAATGATACTCCGCGCAGCTCATACGCGTGTCATGTACCTCGAGAGAGAGAGAGGAGGAGAGGATGCACGTCGTAACTGAGGAAACAGAAATTCGCGTAATGCTTTATAGTTTATAAGTTTATAGAAACTCTCCCTTATATAGTCCGAGATGCGTTAAAGTGGACCGGTTGCTCCGACAATGCCAACAACGATGAAAATGGCTCAATACACATACACACACTCTCTCCCTTCCCAATTCTAATTCTTTAATTCTACCTTAAATAAAATATATATCCTCGATATACCAATACCATATAATACTCTTGGACAGATGGTATATCCGCTAAGTAATATCCCTGGCTGTGCAGTGCATTCACAATTGACACTTCCAGGAATTGGAACGGTTCGAAGATCGACGTAGGCGGAAAATAAAATTGCCGTCGCAATTCCGCGACTCGCGCGGCTCTCTCTCTCTCCCGTAATTTCCATCGACCCCCCCCCCCCCCCCTAGGGAACTGACAGCAGCTTCGTCGTTGCTGAAGTCGTAAAAAAGCCGTAGGCAGAAACGGAGAGGGAAGGTAAGAGAGGTGGTGAACCTTGCGCGATCGTAATGCACGCGATGGGGAAGCAAACCGCGGAGTCAACGCGCATCGATGTGCGTTTTCCATTCGAGGCCGGGGAACGAACTCTTCCGCGACGACAAAGATAAAGGAAAAAAAAAAGGAACGAATACCGCCGCGTCGACTCGTCCCCACGCCCCGAAATGGTGGATACCGCGAGTTCCATGCAATTTACAGTCGAGGAATACAAGGAGAGGATGCCGGAAAATCAGATGACGACACGGTGGTGAAGAGGGCATCGAGGGGTGGGGGGGAGTATAGGTCGGCTACGGTGAAAGAGAAAACGAACGATCGTAAAACAACGTCTTTATTATGCGCATGGCTGAACGTTTCCCGAGGTTTGCTTTTAGAGACACACCGCAGCGACGAGAGAGAAAGGGGAGGGGAGAGGGAGGGAGGGAGGGAGGGAGGGAGGGAGGGAGGGAGGGAGGGAGGATAGGGGGGAGAAGGAGGGAGAGGGAGAAAGAGACGAGATAGAGAGAGCCTCCGCTACGAGAGAGAGATAGTAGACATACCCACCGCGCAGCCCGAACCGATAATCGCGATCGCTGACATCATCCTTCGATCCGTATCGAATTTCCAGGGGGGAGAAAGGTGCGGGGCGAGAGAGAGAGAGAGAGAGAGAGAGAGAAGAGAGAGAGAGAGAGAGAGAGAGAAAAACGGAAAATTGAAATGTATCTTGATATTACGAGTGGATTTACATAATGCTTCGACTACGCTGTCCTTTTCCCGGATGGTAATCGCCGTGACTGCGGAGGCGGACCCCCGATATTGGATTTCGCGACGTAACAGCGGAGAAATAAAGGGCCGGAGGACGGCTCGTAAAAGGGCGATCGCAGAAGGCTCTCGCCGTTTCTGCCGCGATCGGTTTTCTTTTAGAGGTGGATTACGGTCGTGCGCAATTGTTCGAATTATTACGGCCGGCTCTCTTATCGGTTGCCGGCGACGCACTTCCTCGCCGCAGGTGCGGCGGTTGTCGTTCGTAGCAGGCGTCATAATGTGATTGAAATACTTGGAATTATATTTATTTATTGTTTTAGATATTTCTATCATTTAAGCAAAATTATGTAGGGGAGACCGGGGCTCGTTGGCACAGGGACAAATTGGCAATGCGTTCCGTTTATTTATAGCAAAAGAAACAATGGAAAAGTTATCACAAAATATCTCTTTTATGACCTAGGTACTTTT
>JASTWL010001772.1:0-22450 GCA_035220575.1 Temnothorax rugatulus | reverse complement strand
AATTATTTACAATGAGTAAATCTACGTTTTTTACATTCTATTAGATTTGCCGTAACTATTTATGTACATTTTTTTGTCTTTGAATCCCTGAAGAATTAATATCAGTGATTTTAATATTTCCTGCATACTTTCAGTTCGGACGGTGCCTCAAGAACATCCTTAATTAGGCTATTGATACATTAATTAAGCGTTTGATACATGTGTGTATTTAAATTTAGAATATAAAAATTTCAAACTTTACTGATTTTCAGCCAAACCATGAGCGATTCTGACTCGAGTTCTAATGGCCTAGACCAAGAATGTGAGTAGTTAGAACCTAAAAGCAAGAAAAGGCGCTTTACTACATCTCAAAATATTATTTCAACGAAAAAACTTGTGAATTCTAGACGTGCAGAAAATATCACAATGGCTATTTGCAAAATGATTGCGATCGACATGCTCCCAACATCGATTGTAGAGAATGAAGGTTTTATTCAGTTCATGGCTGTTAGTGTTTCAGGTTACAAAGTACCTTCAAGAAGGACGATTGACAACCGAATGCGCACTTTGTACAACAAGGCAGCGGAACAGGTACGCACCACATTAGATAAAGTCGACGCTGTAGCCATTACAACAGATGCGTGGACGTCTAAGGCAAATGACAGTTATATAACATTATCAGCACACTACCTTGATGACAACTGGATCCCACACACCGTCAATTTGATGACGAGAGAAATGACTGAGAGCCACACTGCTGAACATTTGCAGAAAACAATTCGCGAGGTTGTGCAAGAATGGAATTTAACTAACAAAGTTACCGGACTTGTACATGACAATGTTAGTAATATTGTTAAGGCAGCTAAAGAACTAGGCGATACGGACGGTATGCTCAGTGTACGATGTGCAGCACACACCATACAATTGTCTGTCAATACAGCCTTGGAAGCACCAGAATGTGTGTCTGTACTCTGTGATAAAGAAAGGAGCAGAGATTGTTAGTGCATTCCGGCATTCTTATAGCAGAACAACCGCTCTAGAGGATAAGCTGAAAAGTCTCGGATTGCCAACATTTCGACTGATGCAGAGATGTCCGACACGCTGGGATTCTACATTCTTTATGTTAGAGAGACTTCAAACTTTGTGCTCCGGCATTACGGCAGCTTTAAGTGACCGGTCCGTATTCAAGTCGGCGATTGCTGCTAAGTTAGAGCTATGTGAAGCAGAGTGGGTAAAAATTATGCAGCTTACAGTATTGCTAAAATCATTTCAACAAGCAACCACAATCTTATGCGCCGAAAAGTCCATCACATTGAGTATAGTGCGTCCTATTATTTACATTTAATCAATCGCCATTTACTGGTAAAGGACGATGACAGTTCTTTAGAAAGAACTTTTAAAGTTCGAGCGGCCTTAGACCTCACTGATCGATTCAAGATGGAAAATATTGACGTTAACAATGAAGTGACAGCGATGCAAATGGCCACTTTACTCGATTCTCGACATAAGAAGTTAATACAGCGGAACCATCTGAAAGTGTACGCTCATCTATACACACAGAAGTGCAAAGGCGCACTAATTTAAACCATCGACATTTAGCCACACCTAATGGCAACGAGCAGCGTCAAGGCTTGACGGTCATGGATTTCCTCCTTGGAATGGACGAAAATCATGAGGGTGATGATTTTGCCAAATACGTCGCGGAGACTCAGATTGACCATAATCTTGATCTGTGCGCTTGGTGGAAGGCACATGAAGTATGCTTCCCAGCAGTGGCTAAAATAGCCCGCCAGCTTTTGTGCATTCCCGCCTCATCTGCTACAGCAGAAAGGGTGTTTTCCACTGCAGGAAATATTGTTTCGGCGAAACGAAGTTGTTTGTTATCAAGAGAATGTATCTCATTTAATATTTCTGCACCAAAATAGGTCTTATTTGACCTAAGTAATCCTAAATAGTCCAGTTTTTCATCAATTAATTTATGATGTCTGGTTGAGTTACACTAATCCATTTTTCATTAATTTTCTCTAATTAACTCTAATTAATTAATTATTTTTGTTGTCTAAAATTTTTTGCTTTTTCATGTTAGAATAGCAACCTTTTTGTTTTTCAGCTAAATAACTTTAGAATCTGGAAACCTACTGAAATAGAATTGTCTAAAAGAGTAAATAAATAAAAGAGATTTTTATTTTCCTTTTTTATATATATGCTTGTCTTTGTTTTTCTTACAGTGAACCTTGTTCTTTTCTGTGCATTTTCTAATACTTGCTATGACTTGAAAAGGCATGTATGGTCGACTAAATAAATAAATCATTTTGTCGTTATTTTGACAACATCTTGACTTTCTGTTCTGCTTGGGTCAGCGCATTGCGTGTATGAAACGCGTACTTGGCGCGAGACACTACCGTGTCTCTTGATATGCGAAACAGTTCGACCATGTGATCAATTGTCATTTTCGCAAAACATTAAATGACTCTGTGTGAAACTATGATAAAACATAAACAAGATATACGTCATCATCTGTCCCCACGAGGCAAAGTTTTGTTAATTTCTAGGAGATTAAGGAATCATGGCCCTCTCATTACGTAGGTAAAACAAAAGTAGCTCCTTGGAGGTAGATATAATCCTTGTAAGTAGCCAATACATTAGGCTCCCGCAAAAAATTTGTGAAATACGTCTATTTTTCAACGCTTCGAATGCGAATACCCTTTTAAGAAGAATACAATGCTCATCGGTCAGATTGCAAACAAATCTAACATTGTGCAATATCTACGTGTTCACAAAAGAACAGTGTTCATATATTATCCGAATATCCGCATATCTACGCTATTTTCGAATATCCGCATTATCCGGATATCTGCACTATCTGGATATCCAAGATATTCGAACATTTGTTACAGGTTATTTAAATATTCAGATATCGGATGATCCGGATAACGAATATTCGTTATATCCGTTATCCGAATATTCGAATAATTTTTATCCGGATAGCCGCAGCTCTAATACTGAACAGGTATCATCCTACTATCCAAATGCAAGGTGCAGATCCTCAGCTTGCTAGAGAAATGCTACAGAGATCGACAACTCCTAATGTCGTACAAGCGAGAGTAGAAGTAGATAACTTGCGACTAAGAAATGGCCAATGGAGACGGCTCAATTATCGTGACGTAGCAGATTTCCTTATACTTGATTTGAATTACCTGAAAGATTTGACTTTTTTTTGGGCATTTATCAAATAAATCTAGCACCTTCATATATCCAAGATAAGCTACTAAGGGATAATGATGAGGAATTTCAACTTGATCAACATTTCAACGTGCCAGGTTTTTTGAGAATTAGGTTGTATTCCAGATTTCGTAATGCAACGAGACATCAAATCTTCATTTCATACGAGATCGATAATAGGGATGATGAGAATGCCGCTGACAATGCTAATGAGCCAATTAATGGGTATTATTGTACGTGTCAGTCTGGAGCTCGTACTCTAGGTACATGTGCATACTTTGCCAGCGTCTTATGGTACCTAGGTTTTGCCCGACATCAGGGAAATATCAAATACCCTGACACGTCATTGCTCAATACCACATTGGATGCCGTAAACCGAGAACTTCCAGATAATCCTTGGAATATTGAGATTATCGATGAATAACGAGCGCGCGCGCGTACACACCACGCACCACACACACACACACACACACACACACACACACACACACACAACACACACACACACACACACACAGTAGAGAGGGTTTGGAGTCATAAAATACTGCGGGGATGACGAACTGTGGGGTCCTTATCTCTGCTGACACACACACACACACACACACACACACACACACACACACACACACAGTAGAGAGGGTTTGGAGTCATAAAATACTGCGGGAGTGACGAACCGTGGGGTCCTTATATCTGGTGACACGCACGCACGCACGCACGCACGCACGCACGCACGCACGCACGCACGCACGCACGCACGCACGCACGCACGCACGCACGCACGCACGCACGCACGCACGCACGCACGCACGCACGCACGCACGCACGCACGCACGCACGCACGCACGCACGCACGCACGCACGCCGCACGCACGCACGCACGCACGCACGCACGCACGCACGCACGCACGCACGCACGCACGCACGCACGCACGCACGCACGCACGCACGCACGCACGCACGCACGCACGCACGCACGCACGCACGCACGCACGCACGCACGCACGCACGCACGCACGCACGCACGCACGCACGCACGCACGCACGCACGCACGCACGCACGCACGCACGCACGCACGCACGCACGCACGCACGCACGCACGCACGCACGCACGCACGCACGCACGCACGCACGCACGCACGCACGCACGCACGCACGCACGCACGCACGCACGCACGCACGCACGCACGCACGCACGCACGCACGCACGCACGCACGCACGCACGCACGCACGCACGCACGCACGCACGCACGCACGCACGCACGCACGCACGCACGCACGCACGCACGCACGCACGCACGCACGCACGCACGCACGCACGCACGCACGCACGCACGCACGCACGCACGCACGCACGCACGCACGCACGCACGCACGCACGCACGCACGCACGCACGCACGCACGCACGCACGCACGCACGCACGCACGCACGCACGCACGCACGCACGCACGCACGCACGCACGCACGCACGCACGCACGCACGCACGCACGCACGCACGCACGCACGCACGCACGCACGCACGCACGCACGCACGCACGCACGCACGCACGCACGCACGCACGCACGCACGCACGCACGCACGCACGCACGCACGCACGCACGCACGCACGCACGCACGCACGCACGCACGCACGCACGCACGCACGCACGCACGCACGCACGCACGCACGCACGCACGCACGCACGCACGCACGCACGCACGCACGCACGCACGCACGCATACACACACCCAAGCACCTGTACACCCACTTTAATCATAAGCAGCATCGTACATCGACATCGACTGCATCCGCACTACGCTGCAATAAGATACGAAAAGTCCAACTTTGGGGTGCTGTATCGCGAAAACTACCCGTGATCGGACCTTGGAGCTATTGACACTTTTGTTCTACGTGTTAAGAACTACCACATATTAAATTTTTAGAAAAATTAGCAGAGAGCCATTTCCCATAAGGATTCTGCGGGGTCCTTTGCGGCCTCTAATCGGCTCGTGCGATCCTGCAGATCGTATATCGCGTGCAGGAGTTCGTCGGAGCGCTTGAAATTCGCGGCCTCTATCTGGTTTACGCGGTCCTGTAGGTCACGTACCGCGTTAAGAACATAGTCTTCGCGCTCCACAGGTCTAGCCGGCTCCGAAGCTCGGCGTGGATTATTCGCGGGTGTCCGTTGGGTTTTCCGCCCGCAAACGGTTTATCTCCGCGTTCACTTGTTCGGGCGTTACGTCCTCGCGGGATGCAATGGCTTGAGCCGCTCCTCTGTGCTGGCTCATTTTTTCGGCCTTGGGGCTATAATCCGCTTCTGTCGGATCAAACACGTCGCTGTGTCACGTCTTGCGACACAGTCACCAGTAGATTTTCGCCACATAAAAATTTTCTTTTCCTTTCCTTGCTGCACAGCACCTGAAAACAACATTAAAATATAATATCAGAGTCTAACCTAACCATTAGAAACTACCACAGCATACGCATAACGCAAAACAGCTGTCAAGTTAAAACGCGTTCGTAAAACAGACAATGAATTATCCTGGTCTTAAGCCGCCGCCTAGTAAAAAGACCTATCTTCATGAATGACAGGAATGAACCCTAGAACTTTGGACAAATTATTATTGAACCGTTAAATTCTTCCAAATTATCCTTGCAATCGATTGTTTATTACTATTTATTGCTAATATAGTCATCACGAAATTTTTCATGTAGTATAAATCCATTCTGATCTACGGATCTAACGGAAAGTGAAGTATGCTCAATATGGACGCGCTAATAAAATTAAATTAACAGAAAATCGATTAAATAAAAATAAACTAACTATACAGACATAACCCTTCGCGGCTAAGAAACATTATTGCAATAAAATAATAATTATTCTACATACCTTCATTATACATAATTGTTGTAAACAATTAAAAAGTTATTATCAGACCAAACTAATATGACTATTGAAAACACCATGAAAAGTTAAACAACATTCGTATATAAATTATTTTCCAATTTCTCAAAAGAGGCTAATTAACAATAAAATTTATTATAAAATTAGTTATAAAAATAATTAATAAACCCACTACAATTACTCAGCAGAACATGTCAATTAATCCTACAAAAAATTCCCACTTCATATCTCTTCTCAATTCTGAGATATAAATAAAAATTACGGAAATCCATAAAACACAAAAATTTTGAACACCCTAAAATAAAGCCCTTGATTACTTGAATACAACAAAAGAAACCCCATCTCTCTATCTCTTACCGTTTCCGAGTTATGAATTATTAAAGTTTTATGTCCGCCATTTTAAACTTTTTACCATTTGAACTTAAGAAGACCGAATCACTTTTATATTAATATTCTTGGTCCTTCATACATTTTGGCTATAATGAATTTCATTTTAGAACAAAAATTTTGACATTTAATTATTATGTTGAAAATGGAATCTTTTATATTTTCAAACACCAATAGCGTTAACCCCAGCTTTCTATCTAAATTAATTAAATTAATAAACGAAATTGAAAATTAAATCGTTCGCTTCACGAATCTGAGAGAGACAGACTTATGCGACACACGTTAAAACAAGGATAGCTTAATACATTTGCCCTATGCATTAAATTAGCATACGGAGAGCCTTATGTAAATTACAATGAGTAAGACGAAGACAGACTTATGCCAAATACAGTGAATAAAACGAGGATAGCCAATACGGACTTATAATAAAATTAAAATAAAAATGAAAGCAAATAGTTAAAGATAAAATAATTATCGGAACACAACCTCTTTTATTCGTAGAAGACTACTACAGTAAAATAACAATTACTTTACTAACATTTTTCAAGAACAATTGTTATAAACAGTTAAAATAATATCATCACCCACCTTAAATAATCAGATGGTCAAAAGCACCTTAAGGAACTAAGTAACTTTCATATATAAAATATTTTCATATCTCTTAAAATGGATTAATTAACAACAAAAAGTTAATAACAATATAAAAGCAAAAAGAGATCAACAAAACGGTGTAGTCACGTATAGGGAATGACAATTAGTAGCATTTGACGAAAAAACATTTACTCAATAATTGCTTATTTTTGCAACTTACCTTTATAAACCATTATAAGTAAATTATTAACCATGAAAACAAAGCCCTATTCAATCCTACCTGCATGAAATATTATTAATATAATATTAGAATCATTATTGCTACTGTTAACAACATGCTTATTATTATTATTATTATTATTTACTATTTACACATACTAAAACTAATATTAGAACTGAGCGTTAAGCGCCGAAGCGTTACTTACGAACCTGAGAAGGATAAATTGTACTGCGTATTATATGGAAACACGAATCTGAGCGAGATGCGAATAGCGCATAAGCCTATAGGAGAGAGGGAGAGAGAGAGAGAGAGAGAGAGAGAGAGAGAGAGAGAGAGAGAGAGAGAGAGAGAGAGAGACGTATATGCCATAATGCCTGTAAGACAAGGAGAGCAATACTTTTCACGCTTTAGACATACTATTAATGATTTTAATTGTATAATTGAACTATTTTGCTTTATGTAAAGTATGCCTAAGGTGAATATAATAATAATTATATACATATTTTCACATTTCAGAATTGAATTACTAAAGATTCCTTACATTGTGTTTTATAATACTATTTCATGATAAACTGCGTATCGCTCTCGTTATAAATCATTATTAGAATAAAGAAATAAGGGTCAGATGAATCACAGTATGACTCATGCGAGTGTAATCTAGTCCGCGCATAAAATGTAACCATATATGTGCATGTCGAGGTGAAGCGAACCGCATGACCATATAAGGAGAGAAAGTTAGAACGTAGTTTGATGACTCATTATAGTGCGAGTCTAGTTCTAGCCTGGCTAGCGAGTCCCATTACCATATAAGGCAAAGAAGTCAGAGACACCACCCTATGACTCATTACAATTTACCTCCACTACTATTTCCAGAAATGTATAAAAGCGTAGAATTTTCACCTCTAAGGAGAGAGTGAAGCGAGCCGAGAAAGCGACCATATCTTGAACCCGTTTCACCCTTCCATAAAAACACTTGTACTAAAGTTCTGAAATAAAGACCACACTCTAGAGAAAAGAGTTAAACGCATCATTGAATACTTACCTGATACCTTGATCGACTTCAAGAAGCAACAGCCCACATCGCCGAGAAGTCAGCTAATTATCCTGGGATTTCACTCCCTTAACCAGCAGAAGAAGGACCCATCAACAGACGCTCCGTCGGATCGAGCAATCGCATCACCCGGACGTCACAAGTTGAAATTTTTGGTGGCAGCGGTGGGATTGCCAAAAAAGGTGATCTCCGTGGGGAAGCTGAAAGGATTGGACATCTGGAAAGCATCCCTTGGGACCATACTTCAATCTCTGGAAGCTGAATGAGCCAGTAACGGAAGAAGCAACCGATTGCTGTATTCATTCATCACATCCTGTCTCGACAACGAGAAGAGGATCCTTTTCCGGAGAGCAGTTGCGGGGATAAGGCTGCGAGCGTGTGGACAAAGCTTGATGGAGTCACGCATAACCATCATCATTATTTTCATTATCATACAATACATGTAAGTGCGAATCAGTTGAACTTATTAATACCGTGAACTTCGATACACTCTTTGTTAACAAATAATATAATAATAATAATAAGAAATAACGATGGCCGTAAACAACGAAATAAATGATTTAGCTAACCAAATAAGCGGATTAAATATCAACGATAACAATGTTAACCGTAGTGCTAATGCACCGCCGTATATCAGTTTGCGAGATGCAGCCGAGACAATTCTCCCTTTTGATGAAAAGAATATGCCTGTTTTGCAATTCGGGAATAGTTGCATGCACGCTAGAAATATGATATCTCCTACCGCGGAATATGGACTTGTCCAAATGATCAAAAATAAATTAGTCGGTCCTGCATTGAAGGTGGCATTAAGTGGAGAGTATAATGATATAGAATCTTTATTGGCAGTCTTAAAAACTAGATTTGCTCCAATTTATTCTTCGTCACAATTGCACGGGGAACTTGCAAAAGTAACTCAACATCCCGAAGAATCAGTAGTCGATTATGGCAGCCAAGTATCAATGATCCTGCAACAACTAAAATCATGTTATCAAACCGAAAATCCGAATCAGGCGATACAATTTTTAAATTCTGCTGAAAGTAATGCCGTAAGAAACTTTCTAACTGGTTTAAAATCTGACATTTTCACAAGAATTCATCCACGCGATCCATTTACTTTAAATACCGCTATAGAATCCGCAAGAAAGGCTGAAACAGAGTATCAGGAACACGCGCAACGTATGAGGATAACAGAGGGACTCAGGCAATCAATTCGGTGTAATAATTGTCTTGGATATGGTCATGATACTTATTCGTGTAGCACTATTAATCCTCTCGCGCAAATATCTCACGTACAATGGCAACCGAAGATCTGTTCATACTGTAAAAATTCTGGACACGTACGTGCAGAATGCAGAGCCTTACAGCCGCGAGTTTTGAACCGAAATCCTTTGTTAAACAATGTCAGGAATCCTTTATTAAATCCTTCTGCGCGAAACATGAATTTCATTAACAATCGCATTAATCGCCCGAATCTAGCTACTTCGGGTAATACCGGATTATTCTGTCGTTATTGTAAGATTCCTGGCCACAGTCTTGAGCAATGTCGAAAGAGGCAATATAATAATAATATGCGGAATCAAAGAAATGAATTTTTTAATCGAGATAATCGAGCTCCTGAAAATGTACGACGCGATAGAGCCCAAGAGAATTCGGGAAACCGAGACAGGGCTCAGCGAGCAGGCGCAGCGCTGAACAAACGCCCACGAGTGCGCCTGATCAATCCAGAAATATCCCAAGAGGAAACGCAAGTGTAAAAACCTGTTTTAAAACCGGAAAATTGCCTTCTGTTATTTTACCAAGCAAAAATCTCCTCGACGGACGTGCAAATTTCATGATAGATACGGGATCTGACATAAACTTGATAAAGAAGAATTCGCTCCATGAGGATGTGCCCATTGATAAGAAAATGGTATTCGCACTGAGCGGAATAACTAAGGGACGAACGCGCACGTTAGGCGTAGCTAAAATACGCATTCTCGGTGTCGACGCATGGTTTCATGTAGTTCCTAATGATTTTCCAATAAAGCCAGACGGAATACTAGGCACAGAGTTCTTCAAGAATCAAAAGGCAACTATAGACTACCCGAGGGCTTGTCTGGTTGTAGACGGAATACCGTACTATTTCCATAACGACGAGATCGTTACTATTCCCGCTAGAACGCGAAAACAAATATTTGTCCGTGTAGCAAATCCTGAAATAAAATACGGATACATTCCAAAACTGGACGCCGGACCGCAGGTGTACTTAGGGAACGCCGTTATCTCGAATCATGATGGGGTAGCACATCTATATGTTATTAACTCATCGGACGAAGACATAGAACTAGCGGTACCGACTGTAAAGTTATATCCATTTGAGGAGTTAAATGATAAAGAAACATTTGAAAATAACGCAGAAGAGCCAGTAAATAATAATAAAACGCGAGTCGAGAAAATATTAGAATTGCTACGTCTTGATCATTTAAATGAGGAAGAAAAAACTAGTGTCACTAGGCTAGTGACAAATTGTGCGGAAAGATTTCATTTGCCGGGAGAGCCGCTAGGTGCAACTAGCATATCACAACACCGCATATTTACCACTGACGATAGACCAATCAACGTCAAGCAATATCGATATCCTCAAATACATAAAGAAGAGATACAGCGACAAGTTGACGAAATGTTAGAAAAAGGTGTTATAGAGCCATCGAGCTCGCCTTATAATTCTCCTTTGTGGATTGTTCCAAAAAAGGATGATTCTAAAGGCAATAAAAAATGGCGTCTCGTAATGGATTTTCGAGCGCTCAATGAGAAAACGATCGGTGACGCGTATCCATTGCCAAATATTGTCGATATACTCGATCAACTTGGCAGCGCGAAATATTTTTCAGTATTTGATCTAGCTTCTGGATTCCACCAGATATTAATGGACAAGACTGACAAACATAAAACCGCGTTTTCAACACCGTACGGATATTTCAAGTATAACTGTATGCCGTTTGGATTGAAAAATGCTCCGGCTACTTTTCAGAGATTAATGGATCAAGTATTAACAGGACTGCAAGGAATTGAATTGTTCGTGTACCTCGACGATATTGTGATATATGCCAGATCGCTTGAAGAGCACGAAATTAAATTCCAGCGACTAATGAAACGATTAGAAGAAGCAAACTTGTTTTTACAGCCTGATAAATGTGAGTTTCGAAAGAAACAAGTTGCTTATCTCGGGCACGTGATAACTGAAAATGGAGTACGGCCCGATCCCAAAAAGGTAGTTGCTGTCAAGAATTTTCCAACGCCAAAAACACGAAAAAATATTAAACAATTTCTTGGTCTTGCAGGATATTACCGTAGATTTATCGAGAACTTTTCTAAAATCGCCAAACCTCTTTCAGATTTAACAAAACAGACCGTTGCTTTCGAATGGAAGCGAGAACAACAAGAAGCTTTTGATAAATTAAGACATTCCTTATGTACAGAGCCAATTTTACAATATCCTAACTTCAACGAACCATTTATTATAACTACAGACGCATCGGGATACGCCATTAGTGCAATATTGAGTCAAGGAAAAATAGGAAATGATCTACCTATTGCCTATGCATCGAGAGTTTTAAATGACGCAGAGACAAGATATTCACCGACAGAAAGAGAATTGTTAGCCTTGGTTTACGCCGTAAAACATTTTCGACCTTATGTCTATGGACGTAAATTTACATTAGTAATGGATCATAAACCATTAGAATGGCTGAATTCAGTATCTGACCCTACACGATTGATGAGATGGAGATTAAAATTAGCAGAATATGATTATCAAATAAAATACAAACCAGGAAAAAGAAATAAAAATGCTGACGCTTTGTCCAAAAATCCTATTGAAGAAACAAAAAATGTATACCCTTTGCATGCAAAACGAGCACTATCATCTTCAAGTGAAGCCTCTGTGGAACGAGAACATAAAAAACAAAAAACATTCCACCCAAGTTCTAAGAGAGTATGGGAAAGCGAAGGATCAGGAAATCCAGCACCGCATAAAAAGAACAGACCCTATGAATTATCTCCTTATATAGATTCAGATGACAAGGAAAAAAAATATCACCAAGGAGTAAATTCCTAAAAGCATTAGATGATAGCAGTGATAACAGCAGTGATAGTGGAACAGTTTCGTATTACTATGACACCGATTATGATACTGATGATCCCGAAATATGTCAAAAAGGTGAAAAAAGGAAGCATGAAAGTTCCTCCTCCACTCACGTAAGACGCAGAAAGCGAAAGCATAAAAGAACGAAAAAGTATCGTAAAGATTCTAGTCCAGAAGTTGTCGACGAATCCCGTGATGCCCCTGATGTCCCTAGTGACATAGTGTTACATGCTGCTGAGGCTGAAGGGCGCGGCCCGCTAGAGAATAATGACGACAACGCCGTCTACGAGATACCGCAAGAAGCGAACGCTCGAAGCGCCCCGGGTAACGCAAGCGTCTCGCGCAAGAGACAGAGCAAAAGCCACACAACGGGTGTCCCAGAAAAACAAATTGATAATAAAAATTTTTATGATGAAATAGAAATGCACGAACAACGAGAGCAATCTGACAACGAATCAATGGAAATAGCACCACAATCGAGCGATACCCAGGTAACATTTAATGTCTAAAAGACATCATAAAGGCATCTTTAAGATTTCTGGCATCTTAAAGACATCTTTATGATGTCTTTTAGACATGTGTGTTACCTGGGTAGTTATCAGGCACACACTAACATTGAAGTGAGAGCAGACATTCATGCACCACCTTCACAAATACAAATAATACCAAAACCAAAAGACAAAATTGTGACGATACGCGTATTCGTCACTACCGATACGGCCCTGACGGCCGTCTAGCACGGGCTCGGCGTCACGACGCACGTGCTCCGATGCCAGAGTGGTGGGGCAGCCCCCACCACTCCCACTCGGGGTATAAATAGGGGACTCGAGCCGGCTCGAGTCACCAGTCCTGTCCGGCTCCTGTTCCTGTCACGACCACTCTCCGAGACCGCTCTCTAGGTTGGGTGCCCCCAACCTCGTCCTCCGTACAGAGAACGGGCGCCCCCGTTCTCACCTGGGTGCCCCCAGGGTACGGGCCTCCCCAGCTGGGTGCCCCCGGTTGGTTTCTACCTGCCCCCTCCTGCCTCTGGGTCGGGCGCCCCCGACCCTTTCCGCCGTACGGAAGACGGGTGCCCCCGTCTTCAAGCCGGGTGCCCCCGGTGTACGGGCCGCTCAGTCGGGCGCCCCCGACTGAGCTCCTGACCGACCTGTCCATTAGTAATAAGCCGCGTCTCCGTCAGGCAACCGTGCCTCCGTCCGCGAACCCGTCAGGCAACCGTGCCTCCGTCCGCGAATCCGTCTGGCAACCGTGCCTCCGTCCGCGAATCCGTCAGGCAACCGTGCCTCCGTCCGCGAATCCGTCAGGCAACCGTGCCACCATACTTGTCCGCGAATCAACCTCCACACGTACACAGCGGCTCAGCGGAGCAACACACATACAAGCACATACACTCACACCCTCCATCCATATGTATTGTGAATAGCATAGAATAAAGATCTTTTGTAAAACCAACCAGTGTCTCCACGTTTTCTCACCCTGGCCTGGCGAGCGAATTCCGAGCGAGAAAACGCGACCGTTACATGGCGCCCGAACAGGGACCTGATCCGTGAGACACTGGTTCGTTCCCTCCGCCTAGCCCATGAAGGGTTGGATTTATCGGCTATCGAAAGCCGAGTTGGTGGCCGAGTTGGAGAAGCTAGAGATCGACCCTAGCGGCACGCTCGATACCCTCCGAACCAGACTACGGGAATTTGTGGACGCTAACCCGGAGTACGAATATTCCACAGAGAGAGACCAGCGTGGTCCCGCCGAGACGAAGGACCAGGGAGTCCAAGAGAAAGACGAGCGTGAGTCCCAAGGCACGATGAACGAGGACCACCAGAACGACGCACCCGTTGCGCCTGACCCGGCCAGGGTCATGAATCAGATCCGGAAGTGGGGATGCCACTTCGACGGAAGGGACCCACTCGCGTTCTTAGAACGAGTGGAAGAATTGCGCCAGGGATACGGATACTCCGGGGACCAACTGCTATTAGGACTGCCGGAGCTGCTACGAGGAGAAACTCTCCTCTGGTACCGAAATAGTCAGGCGTCCTGGGATTCCTGGGAGAGCTTCCAGAGAGAATTCCGCAACCAGTTTCTACCCCGGCGATACCGCGCCCAGCTGTCAAGAGAGATCCAGGGACGGTTTCAAAAACCCGAGCCCTTTCACAAGTACGCGACGGCGCTCCTTACGAGCATGAGACGAGCCGGAGGATTTACAACGGACGATCAACTCGAACGGCTCTACGACAATATGAGCTCCGAGTATAAGTATTACATCCGCCTGGATGATATTACCAGCCTGGGAGACCTACACGCACGCGCCGCGGAATTTGAAGCTATTGAAAAGCAGAACCGCGAGCGAAAGGCAGAGCGAAAAGCCCCGGCCGCAACTCCGTTCGTTGCCAGTACGACATACAACCGGGAGGAATGCTGCTGGCGATGTAAACAGCGCGGGCACACCCGGCTAGACTGTAAGCGGCCGGCCAAGAAATGCTCGCGATGCGGCAAGGACGGGGTCCTTACCCGCGACTGTCACCCGACCCCGGGAAACGCCGCACGGGCCGGGGGCGAAGCCGCCGCCACCCGGATTCCGCCACCGTCCGAGTAACCTACCAACCGCGGCCGCACATCTCCGTTCGCATACGACACCGCGCTATGCGAGCGTTGATTGACACCGGCTCCGAGGTGTCCTTCATCAACACGGATACCGCCCGCTACGCGGAGAGCCTCGGATTCCCCATCCGACAGGGGACCAGCTCCGTCCACCTGGCTGACGGCGGTTCAACCACGATACCCGGGACCATGACGCTCCCGGTAAAGATTGGCCGGAAGGTGCTCGAGCACGACTTCCTCATCATGCCATCGCTGCAAGGCGCCGTGCTCATCGGCGTCGACCTGTGGGCCCGGACAGGAATCGTACTGCGGGCCACCGTACCGCGCAAGACCGTACAGGCCTCCGAATGCGGAGCCGTAGCCCAGGGGCTGGCCTCCCGGACCCCCGACGAGGAGCGCCGCCTCCAGGAGTTCCTGCTCACGGAACTCGCCCTATTCGAGGACATCCGCGGCCCGACCGACCGGATCTCGCACCATATCCGAGTTAAGACCGACCGACCCATTAAACAGCGGTACCGACCCAGGAATCCGGCCATGCAGGCAGTTATCGACCGGGAGGTGGAGGAAAATGGAACGAGAAGGCGTAATCGAACCTTCCCACGGAGCTTGGAGCTCGCCCATCGTGCTAGTCCGGAAGAAAGACGGGTCGTATCGTTTCTGTATCGACTTCCGGCAAGTAAACGAAGTCACGGAGAAAGACGCCTACCCCCTACCACAAGTGCAGGCCACCTTGGACAAACTGCGGGGAGCTCGATACCTGTCGACGCTAGACCTGAAGAATGGGTACTGGCAGATACCGTTAGCGCCCGATAGCCGGCCAGTCACCGCCTTTACGGTCCCAGGGAAAGGCCTCATGCAATTTCGGGTAATGCCATTCGGCCTACACTCCGCCCCGGCTACCTTCCAAAGACTACTCGACGAAATACTGGGGCCGGACCTAGCACCACACGTCCTTGTCTACCTGGACGACATCATCGTGGTTAGCCGCACCTTTGAGGAACACCTCCGGCTACTAAGCGAAGTGTTCCGCCGCCTCCGAGAAGCGAGACTCCGCCTGAATCCGGAAAAGTGCCATTTCTGCCGGGACCAGCTCCGATACTTGGGCCACATCGTGGATCGCTATGGCCTCCGAACCGACCCGGATAAGGTGAGCGCCGTGGCCCGATGGCCGGCTCCGACCACCGTACGTAAGGTACGACAATTCTTGGGCATGGCCTCCTGGTATCGGCGATTCGTCGCAAATTTCTCAACGGTGGCCGCCCCGCTTACCCGCCTAACGAAGAAGGGAGTAAAGTGGACCTGGGGCCCGGACGAAGAAAGCGCCTTCGAGCGCCTGAAGGAGGCACTGACCTCCGCTCCCGTACTGGCCTGCCCGGACTTCGATCGCCGGTTCGTGCTCCAGACGGACGCCAGCGCATACGGACTGGGAGCCGTGCTAACCCAGCACCAGGAGGACGGAGAGCGAGTAGTGGCGTATGCAAGCCGAACGCTCAACGGCGCGGAGAAGAACTATAGCGCCACCGAGCTAGAATGCCTCGCGATCGTATGGGGCATCCGGAAGATGCGGGGATACCTCGAGGGGTACTCCTTCACCGTGGTGACCGACCATCAGTCCCTCCGGTGGCTGCAACGCCTGGAAGAACCCACCGGCCGGTTGGGCCGGTGGCTGTTTGAACTGCAGCAGTACGATTTCGACGTACGCTACCGAAAGGGCAGCCTCAACAAGGTCGCCGACGCACTCTCACGTCAACCGGAGGTATGCGAGGCTCAGGCCGCCCCGAAGTGCCCATGGTACCGGCGGATCCTGACCGGTGCAAGGCAACGCCCCACCGAATTCCCAGACTACCGCATCCAGGACGGCCAGCTGTTCCGCCACATCTTGCACGATGTAGATTTCCGGGAGGTCGACCCGGCGGATCAGTGGAAGCGCTGCATCCCGAAGGAAGAACGGGCACCGATCCTGCGGAGACACCACGAGGATCCCACGGCGGAACACTTCGGGGTCGCCAAGACCATCGCCCGCATGGCCCGTCTGTTCTATTGGCCAGGGATGTTCCAGGACATCACCCGCTACGTCCGACAGTGCCCGACTTGCCTGGCGCACAAGGCACCGACAACCAAGCCGGCCGGGAATCTCCACACGGCGCCCGTCACCAGGCCCTGGCAACAGGTGACCCTGGACTTGGTCGGCCCGTTGCCGCGATCCACCCAGGGCCACGCCTGGCTGCTAGTCATGCAGGACCGGTTTACGAAGTGGGTCGAGCTTAAGCCCCTTCGTAGGGCTACCGCGCCTGCCGTTACCAAGGCAATCCTCGACCGGATCATCTACCAGCACGGGTGCCCCGACCAGATCATCTCCGATAACGGGACCCAGCTAAAATCGGAACAACTCGAAGGAGTCCTGCGGGCCTTCCGGATCGAGCATCGAACCACCCCCGTAAGGGCACCTCACTGCAATCCGGTCGAGCGTACCAATCGGACACTGAAGACCATGGTCGCCCAATATGTCGGCAAAAATCACCGGCGTTGGGACGAGCATCTGGCCCCGCTGCAATTCGCCTACAACACCGCCCGACACGAAGCTACCGGGTACACGCCGGCGTACCTCAATCACGGCCGGGAGCTCGCCCTCCCACACCCAGAGGACCGTCGTCATGCGGCAAACCCGGCACCTCACCAGACCCGACGCCGGCTCGAGGAAGCTTACGAGGTAGTACGAGTCAACATGGCCCGAGCGTTTCAACGACAGGAGGCCCACTACAACCTGCGGCGACGGGATTGGAGACCCCGCGTCGGGGACCTCGTTTGGAAGAGGGAAGTACCCACTCTCAAAGAAGGCTACGGGCTTTAACGCCAAGTTGGCCCCCCGCTACACCGGACCCCTCGAGGTCAGGAAAATCATCTCGCCCGTTATAGTCGACTTACGCGACCCCCGGGGACGATGGCACCGACATGTGCACGTCCAAGATTTAAAGAACGCGCCGGAGCCTTGCGTCTCGGTCGTGGAGAGTTCTTGTTAGAATCGGGATTGCGATAGCAATGGCGAAAGCGCCGCGTGTTTACAAAAATAAAGTCACGTGAACCGCGCCCGGACCGTTTTCGGGGAAAATGACGTCCGCATTCCTAAGCCGGAAAAAACTCGCAAAAGGAACGAAAAGAATACGCCCGCTACCGGTATATAAGCCCGCGACGCGCACGATTTTCCAGTTGCTCTAGTATCGCGAGTCCGTCAACATGGATCAACGTGCGAAGAACCTACTAGAAGAGCTTTTCGGCGATATCAGCGATATCGACGACCTGTGGGAGGAGCCGCTGGATGCGGGGCCAACTACCAGCCCAGGGGACGTTCCGCGCCCGCCAGGCCCCCAGTGTGGGGACCCGAATTCAACGGGGGCGACGCCGAGAACCGCCGCCGCGCCGCCATCTTCATCGAGCCGGTGCCACTACGGCCGGCCAGGCGCCCTCCGGCCTCTCGAGTAAGGGCGAACCTACGGCCTGCCGAACGCCCACGGAACACCGACCGACCCCCGGCCGGGTTGCCTCCGGACACATCCAACCGTCCGGCACCACGAGCAACGGCCCCGGCAACCAAGGGCACTCCACGTTCGGGGGAGCCGTCACGAGACGCCCACCGGCCCCCAGGCAGACCCTCGCCGGCCCTCCACCGCCACCAGGCCCCACGATCAACGGCCCCGACGCCCCCGGTCCCTCCCCTGCCCCCGCACCCTGCCGTCGCACGAGGGATCGCCACGACAAGGGTCGACACACCAGCCTGCGCCGCCGCCACGCCGGGTCGCCCCTCTCTGACCGCGGCCCCGACCACCTTCAGGCCCCTGGCCGCCCCCGGTCCACCCCGCTGGCCCGAATGTCCGCCACCTCCCCCCTGGACGATCGCATCTGGATCCCGCTGCCCACCGGTGAGAGAGTCGCGGTACCACGCTCCGCCATGGTCCGCAACCGCAAATACCGCGCTCGGGTCGGTAACGACCGATGGGTCCTGCGATTCGACCCACGGGGCGTCTTAACGTCGTGCCAACGTCGCTAGTTTATAAGCTAAGTTGTAAGATGTAAAATAAAACAGCGCGTAGACCGATACCTGTGTAAATATGTATATTTCCTCTCCAAACGGGGGGGGTGATGTGACGATACGCGTATTCGTCACTACCGATACGGCCCTGACGGCCGTCTAGCACGCGCTCGGCGTCACGACGCACGTGCTCCGATGCCAGAGTGGTGGGGCAGCCCCCACCACTCCCACTCGGGGTATAAATAGGGGACTCGAGCCGGCTCGAGTCACCAGTCCTGTCCGGCTCCTGTTCCTGTCACGACCACTCTCCGAGACCGCTCTCTAGGTTGGGTGCCCCCAACCTCGTCCTCCGTACAGAGAACGGGCGCCCCCGTTCTCACCTGGATGCCCCCAGGGTACGGGCCTCCCCAGCTGGGTGCCCCCCGTTGGTTTCTACCTGCCCCCTCCTGCCTCTGGGTCGGGCGCCCCCGACCCTTTCCGCCGTACGGAAGACGGGTGCCCCCGTCTTCAAGCCGGGTGCCCCCGGTGTACGGGCCGCTCAGTCGGGCGCCCCGACTGAGCTCCTGACCGACCTGTCCATTAGTAATAAGCCGCGTCTCCGTCAGGCAACCGTGCCTCCGTCCGCGAACCCGTCAGGCAACCGTGCCTCCGTCCGCGAATCCGTCTGGCAACCGTGCCTCCGTCCGCGAATCCGTCAGGCAACCGTGCCTCCGTCCGCGAATCCGTCAGGCAACCGTGCCACCATACTTGTCCGCGAATCAACCTCCACACGTACACAGCGGCTCAGCGGAGCAACACACATACAAGCACATACACTCACACCCTCCATCCATATGTATTGTGAATAGCATAGAATAAAGATCTTTTGTAAAACCAACCAGTGTCTCCACGTTTTCTCACCCTGGCCTGGCGAGCGAATTCCGAGCGAGAAAACGCGACCGTTACACACTCATCTCTGTAAAATATAAAGATTTGCCAAAATTACCACACGATATTGACGCTATCGAAGTAATAGAGGAAAATATACCATTAACTAGACGAGAACTAGAAGCAATGGAAGTAGACACTGAAAGTGAAATGGATTACAAAATAAATAAAAAACCATTAGGATATCGTGAACAAAAAACGCCGAGTGACGAATCAACCAGCGAAGACGAGATAAATAAAATATTTTCACCTCCTTCGTATGCAGCAGTTCCTAAACCTTTGCAAATCAATAATGAGAAATCTGGAAGGATAAATAAGACCCCTCTTAATAAAAAGTCCTTAAATAAAAAAGTTCCAAACAAGAAATTTAATAAGAAAATAAATAAAAGTAAATTTAAGGTAAATAACTCCAAAAAGGAAATCGCAACCGAAGGAACCACCGAAACCGAGAATAAAAGAAGTAGAAATTATTCCCGTCAGCATTATAGACTCTCGAGATCACATATGGATGAGAAATGATAACATAATATACTTTATAGATACTAAAGGAGAACCGGTAGATGAAACAGGTGAAGAATTAATTGCTAGAAAGATATGCCAGAAACCAAGGAACTTTAAAGGAATAATAGGACACGTATTAATATCAGAAAGAAATAATAAGAAAATTTTTGGAATAATAATTAAGGAAGAATTAAATGATCAGATTCAAGAAAAACATGTAGTACAGAGATTTAAAGAATTAAAGAATGAAATGATACGACTAAATATCCTTCGTGCAAGTATATCTGAAAACAACAGCGATATAAAAATACCGTGGATTAGAATCCGCAACATTATAAAACTTATATTCTTAAATACGGACATTCAAATTACCGTATGTAAGGGCCAAGTGTGCATACCTGAGCTCAAGGACAGACCACGCATCATACGCGAGTTTCATGAATCCAGTGTCGGAGGACATAAAGGAATTGCTAAGACAATGGCGCGGATACGTCATAAATATTATTGGGAAAATATGAAAAGTCAAGTTGAAAAATTTATTCAAACTTGTAGTAGCTGTCAAGAGAAAAAATTAGTACGCGTTAAAACTAAACAGCCGATGATTATAACTGATACTCCTGTAGATGCATTTGACAAAGTTGCAATGGATATAGTAGGCCCATTGCCGGTTACTGATAACGGTAATGAATACATTTTAACGATTCAGGATCAATTAACGAAATACTCGATCGCCGTACCTTTCGTACAAGCAAATTCAGAGGAAATTGCAAAAGCATTTACCCGTAGATTCATTTGCCAATTTGGAAGTCCTAAAGCAATTTTGACTGACCAAGGCTCAAATTTTACGAGCTCTATGATGAAGAAATTCGCGAAATACTTTAAAATAAAACAATATTGTACCTCTGCTTTTCATCCTCAATCCAATGATTCGTTAGAAAGAAGTCACCATGTATTAACTGAGTATTTAAAGCATTATATCTCTGATGAACACGACTGGGATAATTGGCTCGAGCATGCTATGTTTTCATACAACACTAGTGTACACAAAGGAACAAAATTTACACCCTATGAATTGGTGTTCGGTAAAGCAGCGCGATTGCCTTCTGAAATAAAAAAATGAAACAAATAATTCAGTAGAAACGTATAATGATTATGTAAGCGAATTAATCGACAAATTAACCGACCTAAGAAAATTAGCTGTATCAAATTTAGGGATAGCCAAAACGCGTTATAAATATTATTATGATAAAAAATTAAAAACACAGACGTATAAAATAGGAGATCTTGTATTTGTATTAAAAGCGAAAAAGAAAAATAAGTTTGATGACGAATACGTAGGGCCATACGAAGTTGCGGAAATTTTAGATAATAATAATATTAAGATATTAGATTCGCAAAATAGAACACAAATTATACATATCAACCTGCTCGGATTGCAGATCAGGGATGAAGGAAAATGAGTACACAATTACTGGTTTAAAAAATAATCCTGGAATATTTTTCGAGGCCGTTGGCGAAATGCGTACGTCTGAAAACTCTTGGAAAATGATAATCTACATCGACTTACGCGATATTAAGGACGCAACGACCCAGCTCGAACAGCGATTAGACTCGGTGTTACGACGATGTGACTATCATAATTCACATTGCGACATACGACCACGACTAACTTCATTAACTGCTAAGTTAACCAAAATGAGGCATTATCAAAATCATATAAACGAACTTGTAAGCGAAACTCGAATCAAGAGAGCTCCCTTAGAATTTGTGGGATAAGTAAGCAAGATACTATTTGGAACGTTAACCATTGAAGACGAATATAATATGCATAAAGCCATAATGCATGTAGAAAATAAAACTAATGATCTTGCCTTACTACTTATGAATCAAACTGTAGCGACGCGAACGCGCTTCGGGGACTTGTATAATGTTACCC
>JASTWL010001771.1:0-22500 GCA_035220575.1 Temnothorax rugatulus | reverse complement strand
AAAAGTTGCGGGGGTGGGTCACCGATTTTGATGCCGATTTTTTCCTCGAAAGTACACTAGAAAAGGAGATGATTCTGAAAATTTGAGCCCGATTCGATCAAATCCGGCCGCTGGAGAATTGTTTGAATTTTGAAAAAAGTCGATTTTTCAGTCATTTTCAAAAATTTATATCTCAGCTTCTATATAACTTAGAGACTCGTTTGAGGCCGCATTCTTTTCTGTAAACCCTCTACTTTTATGGAAAAAATTGGTCATTGGTTTACACTCAAGTCCGGCTTCACGGCGAGCTGCTAACTAAACCACTGTTTTAGAGAAATTTTGCCTATTTTTGAAATGCTGTCATATCTACAGTTTTCGAAGTAGAGGGTTGATCAGCAGCTGATATTTTTTGTTCAGGTATACTCTGAAGAAATCTACCCACTTTTTACTTGATTGCTTCTATTTCGTTAAGTTATGGCCATCTAAAGCCGAGCGATTTTCGAAAAATCGCCATTTTCAGATAGCCAGAACTTTTTTCTTTCAACTCGAAATCCTTTGAAATTTTCAGGGAATATACTTCATTATATCCTTAAACAACCCTGAAAATTTCAATTTTGGAATAGAAGTGGTTTCCGAGTTATGAAGTTTTTAAAATGTCAACTTTTCGATTTAATATGACATTTTTTGTGGTTTTATCATCAATTTTGTAAATTTAATGTAAATAATTGATATTTTTCGGAAAATATATTCGAAAATAAGGAGCAAAACGGATTGTTTGAGAAAATTGAGGGAAAAAATTAATATTTTTTATTTTGATTTATTTGTTTAAAAATTGTTCAAAGTTTATAGTACTAACGTTAATACTGTTATTTTTAATGTTTATTGTTAAAGATGGTATAGTTTTATATGTTATAATATGAAATACACATGTTTTACTTATTCTATTTATACTACTTGAATTTAAAAATTTTTTTTTGTTTATTAAATGAAGTTATGCCCATTTCTATGGTGTTTTCATTTATTGGCTTATAACAATGGTGCTGTCTTGTCTCTTTAATGGTCGAAACGCTGTCAAATCTTTTCTTTAGACGCCTTTGACTTTTTTGGACTTCAGTATCAGGAACCCATAATGCTCTATAAATTGTAATTATTAATGATTCTATAATAGATGGATTTAGACATCAAATTGTACTATTTCGACCATTAAGGGGATCCTAAAGCGAAGGCCGAACTTCCTCGACGTCGATAATGTCGAACATTTTTAATTCCGTTCTAATTCGTTTTCTATCATTTTCTATGTTACCGGCCTATATCTGCCCTTGTCTAACGAAATGCATCTGTCCTTGTTCGATTGCTGCGCCATCTCTCGCTACACGCAATGCTGCTGGTCCGGTGTCATCACGTTCACGTATGTTCACGTAATCGTACTTTTCTTTTAACTTTTTTGTTTGGAGTCTTAGCCTAATTCTACAAACGGTATGATATTCCTTGATGTCTACTGAATGGACCTGCGGTCTCATTTTGTAACATCAAGTTGTAGAATTTTTATACCAAGCAAATATTGTTAAAGTGGATTTTTTTTACTGTTTTATTTACTTATTTTTTTACAAAATCGGCGGACGTCCACAGATTAGAGCACATACTTTAATTCTAGGCAAGATTTTTTCAAATCCATAAAGCCAATAAAAAATTAAACGAAAAGTACGATTGTCGGTATTACAGACGGCTTTAGGATCCCCTTAAAGAGACAAGACTGCACCATTGTTATAAGCCAATAAATGAAAACACCATAGAAATGGGCATAACTTTATTTGATAAACAAAAAAAAATTTTTAAATTCAAGTAGTATAAATAGAATAAGTAAACATTTGTATTTCATATTATAACATATAAAACTATACCATCTTTAACAATAAACATTAAAAATAACAGTATTAACGTTAGTACTATAAACTTTGAACAATTTTAAACAAATAAATCAAAATAAAAAATATTAATTTTTTCTCTCAATTTTCTCAAACAATCCGTTTTGCTCCTTATTTTCGAATATATTTTCCGAAAAATATCAATTATTTACATTAAATTTACAAAATTGATGATAAAACCACAAAAAATGTCATATTAAATCGAAAAGTTGACATTTTAAAAACTTCATAACTCGGAAACCACTTCTATTCCAAAATTGAAATTTTCAGGGTTGTTTAAGGATATAATGAAGTATATTCCCTGAAAATTTCAAAGGATTTCGAGTTGAAAGAAAAAAGTTCTGGCTATCTGAAAATGGCGATTTTTCGAAATCGCTCGGCTTTAGATGGCCATAACTTAACGAAATAGAAGCAATCAAGTAAAAAGTGGGTAGATTTCTTCAGAGTATACCTGAACAAAAATATCAGCTGCTGATCAACCCTCTACTTCGAAAACTGTAGATATGACAGCATTTCAAAAATAGGCAAAATTTCTCTAAAACAGTGGTTTAGTTAGCAGCTCGCCGTGAAGCCGGACTTGAGTGTAAACCAATGACCAATTTTTTCCTTAAAAGTAGAGGGTTTACAGAAAAGAATGCGGCCTCAAACGAGTCTCTAAGTTATATAGAAGCTGAGATATAAATTTTTGAAAATGACTGAAAAATCGACTTTTTTCAAAATTCAAACAATTCTCCAGCGGCCGGATTTGATCGAATCGGGCTCAAATTTTCAGGATCATCTCCTTTTCTAGTGTACTTTCAAGGAAAAAATCGGCATCAAAATCGGTGACCCACCCCCGCAACTTTTCGTCGAAAAGTAATGGATCTGCCCATATATATTTATATATACACACACATACATTTTCCTTATTTTTTTCTATCTTTAAACAAATTAAATATTTTATTTTGTTATTTTTCTCACAGATTATTATTTTTATTTTCAGGAAAGATGAGAAGGCAGCGGACGGTGCTGCTGCTGCTGCTGCTGCTGCTGATGATGATGATAATGATGATGATGATGCTGATGAAATAAGTGATAAATAATAAAGTGATAAGTATTTTAAAAACATGCAATATAAAAAGTACTAATAATAAATGTGCAGTAATAATAAATGTGCAAAAAAAGATATATTTACATACTTGAAGAGTGATAAATATATATATCAAAAGTTATAATTTACATATTACGTTTTTCTATATATGTTAAATATGAGTAAATATATATAATGTATATAATAAAAATAAAGTGATTTATTAAAAGTATTTGTGTTTTATTTAAACAATAATAATTAACATCATACGTTTTTGCGACATTTCTGCAATGTTTCTAATAAAATTAAAAAGAACATTACAGCGACCTAACAGAGACTAAAAAGAAACATTACAGTAACCTAACCGAAAGCTTCCAGAACATATTTCCGTAATATTTCAGAAACGTTCTTGCGGATCAAAGCGGACATTTTGACGTTGCTGCAACCTTACAGAAATATTGCAGAGATATTACGTAACGTAACTGCAACAGTTTCAACATTTCAGTGTTATGTTTCTGCAACATTGCAGAAACTTTTCTGTGCTATCAGGGTAGTTTCGGCCAAAATTAAAAGCATACACCAATCACATTTACAAATTTTACAACAATTGCAAAGTAGTTTTCTCTGCTGAACACAGCTTTTTATTACTTGCGTTATATGTATGAGCCGCCATTTGCTGCGCGTGCGCAAACAACCCGGCAACTGAGCAACGACTTGAATATTTCATTGAGCACCGACGGCGCCAAACAGCAGTGCTGCAATTGGATATAAGTCCGTGATCGGAACTTCGGAAGGTTGTTAACAGACTAAAATAAGGTAGAGAATAATGTAAATCGTGAAAGGCTATATATTTTACAGTCTTTTACGTCTTACGTTTTTCTATGTATGCTTTACTTTATGTCCACGCTACGACAGACGTCTCGTTCTTTGTCATCAGCCGAACGCTGCCCTTGCGGCAACCTAATGCAAAATATTAATTATGTAATATTTAATTGTGGATTGTACTGTAGTAAAGCCTCTTATTTAGTCAAATACATTGAGGAAACCTTTCCTCAATCTCCAAGAGATATTCTCCCATTTTTAAATAATCCCCCTCATCAATTCATCCGTCTTCTCCTCGCAACTTGCAAGTCTATGGATCTCCCCCCCTTAAGGCCTTGGCACATAGAAAAACTTAAGCAGTAAAACTCAAGCAGTAAGCAAATTAGCCAATCACAGTCAAGAACTTAAGGCACGGCCCTAAGCGGTAGCGAATCCATACTGTTGATTTCTTACTGCTTAAGTTTTACTGCTTAAGTTTTTCTATGTGCCAAGGCCCTTAGAAAGAGCCGAAGAGTTTAATCGGAGCATCATGTTAATCGGAGACGGTGAATCGGCCTATATCTGCAGTGAGGAAATAATAATCAATATCGAGTCGAAATCGATTTATTCTGAATTGAAAAGTCATCGAAAGTGGTACCACATTTCAATCGAGATCGATGAATATTTCAATTACTTTTCGATATACGTTTTCGACGTCAATTAGACGTCGATTCGATGGGTCATTTCTCGCTGGGAATTAGTTTTGTGCTAATTGCATCCCAAACTTTCTTTTGTGATGTTTTACCGGAATTAAAAAAATCTTTTCTGATGCGGTATTCTTCGATGAGTAACAATATGGCTTCATGAGACCATTTATATATCACATTATCTGAACAAGACTCATTTGACTGAAGACTCGTCACTGACGAATTCTCTTTATCATTTTCTATAGCTGCAGCATGTTTTGCTTCCTCGAGCTTTTGATTTGCAAAAACCTTATCTGAAAACACGACAAAGATACTTTATACTATTATGTATATGTACAAAGAAATGTAATCTTTTTCATAATTTAGTATATAAAGAATTGCAAAATAGAATTTTTAAACATAAATATGTCAGTATTGGCTTAAGGTGCCTTTTCATGCTGACGCTCAACGCTCTATTTCAGCGTCAGAAAACATCACGTGACCAAAAATATCTCAGCGGAATGAAAAGACATTTCAGCGTCAAAGTCAGTGAGTGTTGATGAGTGACGAGTGTGAAGGTTAAAAATGTCACTTACTAAACATCAGATTTGGTTAAACCAATGCAATGAAATATTTAGAAAACATGAAATGAAAAAAAAAAAAAATACTAATAGTACTTTTGATTAACGAAATAAAGAAAAAGAAAAAAAGAAATTATTGCAAAAAACGTTATTGGGTGGAACCCATATTTAGAGAACGAAAATTGCATGGATTTTATCATGCAATATTTCCTGTCGTTACATTAGAGAATAGTAGATTTCGAAATTATTTTCGTATGAATATAACTCAATATGAAGAATTATTGTGTATGATTTCACCCTTTATAACTAAACAGACAGTAGTTAGAGAACCCATATCAGCTGCAGAACGACTATCTATGACATTAAGGTAAGTTCTTTGTAAATTTAATTTTCCTTTTTTATTTATATTATTTTTTATAGTAAATTTATGTAAATGTAATATTTATTTTATAAAAATTTTTGGCATCTGGTGATTCGATGACTTCCATATCGTATCAATATCTTATTGGATTGATAACTGTCAGTAAGATTATTGAAGAAACTTGCAGTGTCATATGGAATTGTTTAGTAAAGAAAGTACTTCCATCTAATTTAAAAGAAGAAGATTGGTTAAATATTAGTAATGAATTTGAAAATAAATGGAATTTTAATTATTGTATTGGAGCAATTGACGGAAAACATGTTCTTATTCAAGTATGTATATTATATATTAATATGTAATAAATCTATTACACACACATACACGTACGCACGCATGCACGCACGCACACGCACATGCACACACACACATACACACACACACATACATACAAAGTAAATAACACACAAATATTTGTTTTAGTGTCCAAATAATGCAGGCTCTTCTTTTTTTAATTATAAACATACTCATAGCATTGTTCTACTTGGAATTTGTAATGCCAATTATTCTTTTATATTTGTTGATATTGGCGCTTACGGTCGACGTAGTGATGGAGGAATTTTTAAAGATTCTCTTATAGGTCAAAAGTTTCATAATGAAGACATGAATCTACCACAACCACAATCTTTAACATCAGATGGAGAACCATTTTACCTTATGTTCTTATTGGTGATGAAGCTTTCCAACTAACAAATTTTTTACTTCGGCCTTATCCTGGAAGAAGTTTAAATAAAGAACGAACAATTTATAATTATCGTCTTAGTCGTGCAAGAAGGACAATAGAAAATACTTTTGGTATAATAGTAAGTCAATGGAGAATCTTGAAACGACCCATCATCTGTAGTGTTGAAAAATCAGTAAAGATTATTCAAGCAATTGTGTGTCTTTATAACTGGTTACGAAAAGAAGATGATGAAAATCAATATGTAACTCCAACAATGATTGATAGAGAAGATCCTGATGATTTTATTCCTGGTTCGTGGAGAGAGGAAATGGATGGTAGTGCATTGAAAGACATAAATAGAAGTGGCAGTAATAATTAATTGTTCTTGTAACGCTATGGAAATTCGCGAACAATTTTGTTAACATTTTAATAATGAAGGAGCTGTAACATGGCAATCTGATTATTGCTAATTATTTTTGTACTTTTTAAATTACAGAATAAAAAAAGTTATGTTACTTCAAAAATATTACAAATGTGCTTAAGTAAATATATTTTTTTATGATAAATAAAAAAATAATAGAAGAAATGTAAATATAAAATAAGAAATAAAAGGTTTTAATTTACCTTAGATATCCATTTATATAATTCAATTTATTATTTAAGAACATTTTATTTAAACACCTTAAAAATTATTAAATAACATTAGAGTACATTTACTGACTAGTAATTAATATTTTATTTATACATAAAATATTTTAAAAATAAAATACTTGAAAAAAATAAATAAAAGTTCCAAAAATAAAATATCTTTTATATTTAAATAATGCACTTTAAGTTCAGTCAGTAGGATAATATAATGTAACTCAACGTTAACACATTTTTTTATATAAAAAATAGATAAACTTTCTTTGGAAAAAAAACTTATAAGTTTAACTTTCTTTATATATATATATATATATATATATATATATATATATATATATAAATATTTTTTAAAAAAATATAAAATGTTATATAAAAATGTTATTCATTACTATTTTCCTGCATAAGTGTTTTATATGTTAATTGCAATATATTTTGCATTGTTTTTATTGCAACTCTTGATGACATTTTACGTAATCTGGACCCTAATAATGCTAAAAAAGATTCAACCTTATTAAGTTCTGGTGGTGGAGGTGGTGGAGGTAAGACTATATTAGTTTCTTTGCATATAGCATCCGCAATTCTTTCTATTGCATCTGTTGGACCATTTTTTCCTTTTTTCTTTGCTGGAATTTATAATATAAAAGTATTTTTTACTCAATTTCTTTTAATAATAATTAGCATGTTTCAATTCTTTTTCAATTAGCATGTTCAATAATTACCTATTTGGATGCTTTCTGTTTCATCCTCAACATTAATTGAAGACTGAACTAGATTATCTTCACTGTTAATATTAGACATCGTGCTGTAACGTTTTCAATTATGATTCATCAAATACTTAATTTAATGTTTATAATAAATGCGTTCTTACATTCAAAATTCTTTCTTACATTTTTGGAAATAGTCTCTGAGAAAACTCATTGATTCGTAATGAGGCCATTTTTGTGTTATATCTTTTCTTGCAGATCCACTGGGTCGTTGTTCTGATTGGATAATTTTTCTGAATGTATCATGCATCGATTTAAATTTTTTTTGTACTTCATCTGCATTCACTTTACCTACAAAGAGTATAAATTCATTTTCTTAAATTATTATTTTTATATTTATAGATTAATATGTTTAATATTTATACGTATGAAAATAATCTAAGAAAATAATACATTCGTATTTTTATATTTACCATTTAATTCTGAAGATATTTCTGCCCATAGTTTTTGCTTTATATTACATTTGCGTTGCACTAGAGGTAATGAGTAATCCCATAATGGTCGGCGTTTTTGTACTTCAAGAATTATTAGTTCTTTATCATCAAAGTTTAATTTAGTTGTAGTATTTTCATTCAATTTTGTACGTTTTTTGGTGTTATTTTCAAGTTGTCTAAAAACTTTTCGTTTTTCTGTTTTTTGTACTGGTATAATATTACCTAAAACATTATTCATTTACTTATCAATATCATTCTTCTAAAAACATCTACTTGAAAATTCTTTTTTTAATTTACTTTTATTTTTATAAGATTGCTTCTCCACTAATTGTTCATTCTCATTTTCATCTGTAAACATACAAGAAAACAGTCAATATACATATATATATACATACAAAAGATATAACTTTTATTTTCTTTATATGTATATCTTTATTGTATATGTATATACCTGCCAACGGATAAAAATATAATGTATTAGGATCTACGGTATAAAAAGAATATCCTTTTAAACAACCATGTGTTTCAATATCTTGCTGAAGACAAATTTCCTCACACACTCCACATGTTTGAACCAGTTCAAGATCCTAACAACAAAAAATAATATATTTCTTTAAAAAATGTCTATTGTACATATCATTTATTTTTACAAGTTAAGAAAATATCCATTTTAGAACATGTTACACATTTTGGTAAATATGCAGAATTACACTTACGTCTCCACATCGATTTGAACAGAACTTGATATTATTGTACATTTTAATGAGTAAAATATAAAAATAATAGTTAAACTAATTGCTTGATATTGTAAAAACCATAATAAATGCTCAAAAATTGTATTTTCCAAAGTTAGAAAATCTGTCGTACTGATAGAATAAAGATGCATAGGATTGTAATATAATTAATATATTTCAAGCCTATTTGTAATGTTACGTCAACTCCGGGAATTTTAAATATTAAATTTGGGAGATAGCAAGGAAAAGGCTATCTGGAGGAGGGGAGCTAGGAAGACGTAACAAGAGCTTATTTTATCTCGGATGCACGCTGGGAAAGGGCGCGTGCCTCGAGATGAATGCACGTTTCGTGCATTCGTGGTCCTATTTTAGTCACAGAAATTAATCTGTATAACTAGGGATCGGACCGTGTGCGATTTTACGAGGGGTAAAGGGGCGAGGTAAGAGTGAAATAATCTAACGTAATTTCATTACAAGAATATTATACATTTATTACATATAGATGATACATATAAATGTGTGTGGTACGTGTGTGTGAGCGCGGTGTACAGGTGTGGGGGAAGCGCAGATGTGACATAAGTTCGGGAAATCGGTATTCTGTTCGTCAACGACATTTGGTGAGTAGATTGTGAAGAATAAGTGTTGACTATGTATGTGTGAATAATATAAAAACGAGGGTTCAAACATTAATTTGGTAACATAGTTATCGGAATAAATGGTTGATTAACGGTTAGTTATAAATTTATACATTCATACACTATTTCTATAGTAGGGGATAGGGATCGCGGGGAGGATTCTTCGAGTACTTCGATACTCGAGTCGGAGAAAGAAGGAGAGGGTGATCGGTCACGATAGAGGGTAGTGGAGCTAGAGGGGGAAAGAATTCCGTCGGAAGGAACAGGGGAGAAGTTGCAGGGTGATCTCTCCCGGAACTCCGCAAGTTCCTCGGAAGGAACTGGAGAGTAAGAAGGCTCAAAAAGAGGGGAAGATTCTGGGGTATCGGGGAACACCCGATACGCAAGGGAACAACAGGCAGGCGAGGGAGATGGGGAAGAGGGAGAATCGGGGATAGCGAGTGCGATATGCGGAGACCGTTCGCGTCTCAGAAATGAAGCTAGGAGCTGTCGCTCCACTATGCGGCCGCGCCTGTTCCGTTCTATCTGATTCCGGATTATCACCCCCAGGGACTTCCGGCGGTGATTTCGCGAGTACACTAAAATCGGTTTGTGATTTAATTCCGAAATAGGGGGAGGTCTTTTTCAAGAATAATATATATATGTATTCCCATTATATTGTATATACATATATATATATTTGAGAATAGATTAATATACGGATAGGCGAATGGACGCCTCGGACTTACTTCTGGCGGGCTTGATGGAGCGTTAGGCGATTGAGTAGTTGTGGATTTCCTGGAAGGTTGACTTCCTTCGGTACTGCGTCGTGGTCTCAACGTGCACTGAATTTAGTTGTAATGAATGTAAAGCTACCGGGACAGAGTGAGTCCGGAAAGTTTAGTATAAAGGCCGATCTATACGGACTAGACTGTCAAGAATTTTTTGAATGGAATGAATGAATCCCTGGGTGTCGCGATGTCGCGGTTTATATATGATTTTTAGGGACGGGTTATCAAGGGATATGACTCAATTTTTTGGTGGGTGGCTTGTTTTTCCGATGATGACTCGTGTTAGTCATCGATTGAAAAACGTGTTTTTCTCGCCGATCGAGTCCCTGGGTTTCGAAATTTCTATTGTCTCATCTTTATCTGTTATCGTCTAGCGTCGAGTGTTTTTCATGAATTTCCCTTGAAAATGTATTTGAGACGCCCTAACCGGCTGTTGACCGGCGGCGCAGGTTTCACAATTTCTCGCGGAGCGAGACGATAGATTTCGATTCCCATTGTCTTTATCTGTTGTTCTCAAGTGTTTTTCCCGAATTTCCGGGTGATCGGCTATTGAAAGGTTGTCGACCGGCGTCCAAAAATAATTTTCTCGAAAACATCTTACGAAAGATCCTATATGAAAGAACGAAATCGCGAAGTCCACGGGACGTAACACCCCCCGCCTTAGACAAATGTTGGGGGTGTATTAACACAACATTTGCAAAAATGGAATATGAGGCGATTTCTTCCTTTCATCGGTCGATAATATAATTGGTGAATATAATAATGGATAGTATAATTGCTTGAGTGAAAGATACATATCCCTTTTTTTTATTTAATGAAGGAGGAAAGAAATAGGCGACCTCCAAAACCCCTTCCTTGATTCTTTCGTCCTTCTTTGTTTTTACAATGGGTTTAGTGTAATGTACGAGAATTATGGTAATGTTTTTTAACGCTTACGATGTTCTTCTCCGGTCTTGTCAAAGAATAGGAGATATCTAATTTTTATTTTATTATTATGATTACTATATATATATATATATATATACATATTTTGTTTATTTATATTATTATTATTATTATTATTATTATTTATATTTTTTTTTTTTTTTTTTTTATATATATATATATTATTTTTTTTTTTTTTTTTTTTTTTTTTTCGCTTATACACATATATATGTACTTATACACATATACATACACATATGTATACGATTGAAAAAACCAAAGAGAAGGAACATCGCGATTAATTATACGATAGGGTTTATTATATCTAATTTTTCGATTGCTAAAACCTCTTTCTTTCCTTTTAAGAATACATTTGATAAATTTCACAAAAACAATATGTAAAGAATTCACGTTATTTATCTGTAGCTGCCTAACGTCGTTGACTTCGAGTTATCGCATTTTAGGTTTCAGGTAATCTTGGTTGTGGATATAAGGATTACTCCTCCTCTTTGAGGTTCGACAGTCGCTGACGATTATATCTCGAGCTCAGTAATTTCATGCATTAACTGAGGGTTTGTTTTTATCGTTTTTTTTTTTTTTTTTTTTTTTTTTTTTTTTTTTTTTTTTTTTTTTTTTTGCCCACGCATCTTGTCTGATTATGTGCAGTCTCATTGGACTTTTTGCAGGATGACAAGTATACGTTTAGAATTTTATTTGACCATGCTGTATAATGTCGTAATTGCGACATGGGTGGATGTATTTCCTTGGTGAGATAACACATCGATTTTATCGAACACCGAAAGGTATCGATATAATATCTTACGCTGCTCGTTTTGTAGAGGAGTTGGTTAGGTAAGTGATTGGAAGAATATATATATATATATCAACTGACGGTTAGGCAGTACTGGTATAGTAATTTTGTTTTATTACTATATAATTATTATTATTATTGAACGTATATATATATATATATATATATATATATATATATTTATGAGGAAAGAAATGGTCTCGGCTTCTGATTTGAGTTACTCGTATAAGTAAGAAAGATGAATCTCGATGTATATAATTCTATTTAGATATGTTAAAATGGTAAAATATAATATAGGGTTTAAGTATGAATATAATAAGAAAACGAAGGACTTAAGATGTAAATACGCATGCGGCTTAAAATTATAGAAAGAAAAGAAAAGAAAAGAAACACATATATGTGCATATATATATATATAAAAAAAAGTAATATGTATGCGGTTAGTACCGTAAGAAGTTAGCCTTGTATATATGTTTTTCTTTCTCTCTTTCCTTTCTCTGATAGACGAATCGTGGGGAATGCGTTTGTTATTCGGTCGTCGGTATGCTGGGCGCATCCCATTTGTTTAAGTAATTCCGCTAAGTTCCTTAACTCGTCCTCACTTTCGGGATCAGGGCTGAAGTCGATGACTGCTCCTTCGTCTCTGAGCGGCTTGAGGATCCTCATCCAACCACCCCGCCTTTCCAACAGGAGCTTAACCAGTCCGTTGACCCTCCGAGGCCACCTCGTCTTTGATTTGACAGGCTCGATGTTAGCAAGCCCACAAGGGATCGCCTGCCATTCGAGGTCGCGGAATCGGTCTTCCAAGATGAAAATATCGAAGTAGTGTCTCTGGACGACACGGCCCCAGTCGCGTAAGGCGATCGCAACCATGTTGCCCCTGTCGACTCGAAGCACGATTCCTCTTTGCCACAGCTTCCCCTCCTGAACTGCAACTGCTTTTCCTGGTCTCACGCCGTCGGACAGTTCGCGCAAGTAATGGCCCCTTTTGGTCATCCTTCGCGTTAGGTCATCAATGAGGTCGTCGAGGTTTTCCCGTGCCTTTTCGATATGGACCCAGAAAAATGTCGGCGAATCCACCTTGATAACCTTTATCTGTAGTGGTCCGCGGCTCAAAAGTCGAGTGTTGATACACTTAATTTCCATTTCTATAAAAGAATAGTGAAGTTTTGATTCTCCTGCATGTCGTAGCATGCGCTTTAAGAACGGTGGGGTTGATATATTTGTAGGAGACGATAGATATGTGCATAGTGAAGTTTTGATTTTCCTGCATGTCGTAGCATGCGCTTTAAGAACGGTGGGGTTGATATATTTGTAGGAGACGATAGGTTTGTGCATAATCTGTTGTTATTATTATTATTATTATTATTAGTTTTATTATCCTTTAAGTTCGAGAGAGTAAGTGGAAGTCTCCTTTGGAGGGAGGAGAGGTCTCCCGAATGAAAAGGTATGTGCTGGTCCTCTATTAGTTGTTATATGGGTTTGTGGCTCGAGAATTTGCTTCTCCTCCTCAGGTTTGTCTGGGGCTTCGACGTCTGGTCTCTTCTTTCCAAGGTGTAATAAGAGCTGGGTCAAGGAGTCCCATATAGCTCCTATCAGGTACACGGACCATCCATACACTGTGTGTAGAGCGTATCCGTGTACCAGAGTGTCTAATATCAGTTTGAAGATTCTTGCGAATAAATATATCCCAATCATTCCGGCGCTGATGTTGCCAAAGATTAAAAATTTGCTCCAGAACTTCTGCCAAGCGGATAATGCGTATTTTTCAATAGATGCTTCGTCGATCAGGTTGGCGATTGATCCTCCATGTAGCAAGGTTGATTGCCCCATCACTCCTCTCGCTATGGTATTGAGGACCGCGGGTCGCTCGGCAGGGAACATTATATGGTCCTTTAGGTCTTCGAGATCCTTTGATGTGTAGATACCGCTGGTGGCTAGCGCTCCGGGACTAACATATCTCCAAACGGGTCTAGTCATGGGTTTCATAATGGTGGGTGCCACGGTTTCCACCGGTTTTGGCATAATTTTGTACCATGCGTCTCCCAGGAGGTACATGGGAGGTGCGAATGAATTGCAGTTAATCTGTGTCCCTTGCCGCAGAAGTATATGCGTCTGTGGTGTTAGGAAGTGAGTTTTGTTATTTAATATTACTGGGAGTTGTTCGTAACACTCCTCAGTTCGGGTTAGTTTTACCTCGACGGGAACACATTTTATTATGTGGATTACTTCACCGGCTAAAAGGGCCATATATCCAGGTCCCTTCATGAAATGGTAAGCGAAGATATCGGGGGACCGCGCAGCTATTGCCAATGCATTCTGTATCATTTTTAGCTCAAGTTTACATTGTTGTAACAAGATGTTTCTGTATAATTGATTGAGCTGACCACGGATGTGTTTTTCTACGTAAACAAACTTTGAATTCATATACGTAAAGAGGTCGAGATTAGCTACGCGACCGGTGCCTTTAGCAAGGTTATCTTCGGGTGAGGTTTCCACGATTACTAATTTAGGATGTTCGGTTCGTATAAAAAGGAATCCGCATGTTCGATATCGGCTGGTGCTGGTCAATGAGAAAATGGTATCCTGAGCGTTAACAGTGTAGATGGTCTGGGAAGGTCCGTTTAGGTCTTTTACTTTTTCTGCGTAACCTCTGTACAATTGATTATATGTGTTGAATCTGCAAGCTTGGTCGGGTATAGGGCTCCAATAGGTGCTTCCTCCTTCTATATCAGTACATTGAGTGGCACTAAAATCACAACCCACTCCTGATCTAAGATGTAGGCGATTGGTGCTTAGTTTAACATCGGCGGTGTAATCTTGTAGGGTAATTGTAACGGAGGCTAGCACGAGAACATTTGTCCATGAACCGTAAGGATCCGAATACACTCCTCCGGTACAATCTCCATCGGAATCCACGAATCCGGCTAAGGTTACTGGTCGACTGGTAGTTTGATTTGATTTTAATCCGGTTATAATAGTCCCTGATATTTCGAAACTCCCATAGGTATGCATGCGGGTGCAGGCATCTCTGGTGACATCGGCTATGTATGAGTATTTTCCATTATGAACGTCTGAGTTGTGGGAAAACATGCCGCACACTCTAATCGAACGATCGACTTCGACTTTGCATTGGATTACTTTTACTGATTCGAATTCGACAAGCTGGAGTAGATTAACAAAAACTTGGGTGGAGGTGACCTGTGGTAATGGAATGTCACATTCCTCGATGTTTATCAGCGACAAGGTTGTCAAGTTCGTTGCTGGGGATCCACAATCGTATCCTATTATCCCGTAAGTTTGCCGTGTCCATATTGTTATTATAAGTATCGCGATTTTTCCTAAGATCTGGAAGTCCATCTGAAAGTTATATATCCTATTATTTAGTTATTTATTTATTGGTTCGATATGGGAAATTCTTAATCGGTTGGGATGTACAACTCGGCTATTTTTCTTGATTCTGATTTTCACGTTGTTTTTATTCAATATTTCCAGAATTTCGTGAGGACCGGTGTATTGATCTCCGAATTTTCCCGGTTTAGGTCCTTTTAGTAAGAACACATGGTCTCCAGGTTTAAAGGTTTGAGGGTTGATTTTCTTATCGTAGTGTTTCTTGGATTTAAATTTGGCTTGAATGACATTTTTACGGGCGTTGGCCTGTATATTGTGAAGCTGCGTGGCGAGGTTTATTACATACTCATCATAGTTGGCTAATTTATCTTCTGGAGTAAAAGGTTCGTTTGATGGAATCCTCGCGATTTTTCCGAAAACTAATTCGTATGGAGTGTGTTTCGTCGCCTCGTGTACACTGGTGTTGTAATTAAACATTGCTAATCCAATCCATCTGTCCCATTGTTTCTGTTCATTAGCATATTGTTTTAGATATTCGCCTAGAGCGTGGTGTGATCTTTCTAGTGATCCGTTTGATTGAGGGTGGAAGGCGGTAGTGCGAAATTTACGGATCCTGAATATCTTAGCGACTCTTTTCATTAAATCGCTAATAAAATTTCTTCCTTGGTCAGTTAATATTGCCTTGGGTGCTCCTAGTACACAGATAAATCTGTCCACAAATGCTTCTGCTATTGTTTCTGAAGTTTGATTGGGTAAGGGTATTCCCATACAAAATTTGGTTAGTTGATCTTGCAGTGTTAAGATATATTCATTGCCTCTTTCGGTTTTGGACAGGGGTCCTACGATATCCATCGCTACTTTATCGAAAGAGGATCCTGGGGTATCAGTAATTATCATAGGTTGCTTAGTCTTTACTCGCACTAGTTTTTTCAGTTGACATTGTAAGCATTGTTGTATATATTGTTGAACATCGGATTTTAAGTTCTCCCAATAATATTTGTGTTTAATTCTATGATATGTTTTTGTAACGCCTCGGTGTCCTCCGATGGGTGAGCAATGCATTTCACCGATTATAATGGAGCGGAGATCTTTAGGAGGATATTTTATTAGTCCATTGCATATAATTAGTTTTGTAGTCGAGTTGATAAAGGTTAGTTGTAGGAGAGGTTTGATGTTACTCCATGGTACATTATTAACAAAATCTGTTTTCGCGATACTGAGCGTTTCTAAATTTAAATTGTCGGCAGTGCTTCGTAGATTTTTTATTGCTGCAGTAATTTGTGTAAGAGTCATGGTCGGGCCTTCCCGCTGTCCTTCACTGATAGGCAAGGCTATATGGTAATGTTTTTTATATTTTATGGCCTTTGCTTTGCCTAAAGAAAGAGGAGTTAATTTTGGGATCTCGTTTCGTTCGAAAAGTTTTTGTGATCCCGAGTCTAACGGTCTCCCGTTAGTGTCGACAAAGTATGCAATGTTATCCTTGCGTAGAAATAGCAAATCGCGGGTTTCTACTATATTACTTTTCGGTATCCGAATATCGGTTATGGTAGGTTTCATCCGTGGTATAGTTTGATTTCTGTTTTCACCTTTATTTTCTTCGTCATCTCTCTCGTCATTTCTCTCGTCATCTTCGGTGTCACTTCCTTTATCTGGAGGATCGTTTCTATCTTCTACCTCCTCGATTTTATCTTCCTGAACTCGCGAGGCGTCAAGTGACTCTTTCTGTTGCGCATCTTCCGTCGTCTGGCTACGGGTTCGTATTCTATTATAACTAGGGGAGTCGTGGATCAATGCTTTTTCTATAATTTCTAATTTTGGCGGTTCACTTAGTTCCTCTTGTGTAAATGGTATTGAATCGGTATTTTTATCGGATTGATCATTAGGTAGTAAGTCTTCTATTTCTTCGTCGTCAGAAAAATATAAATTAAAATTTTCGTTTTCTTCGTCTTCGTCGGATTCTTCTAACATTTTGGAAATTATGGCTGCGTCTTTCGGGTTATTGGGATTTAGAAGATTTTTATGATTAATTATTTTGCAATCTGCTTCTGAAAAACTTACTGGATTCCTTGATAAAGCGTCGGCATTCACGTTGGTCTTGCCTGCTTTATATACTACGTCGTATTCGTATTCCGCTAATTTTAATCTCCAGCGGAGGATTCTCATGTTTGCATCTTGTGCGTTTTTAAACCAAAGCAATGGTTTATGGTCTGTAACTAGTGTGAATTTCCGTCCGTATAGATATGGTCGGAAATGTTTAACGCAATATACTATTGCCAAAGCTTCCTTTTCGTATGTGTCATATTTTAATTCGTTGTCGGTTAAAGTTCGGGATGCATATGCTATGGGTCGATCTTTATTTATTTCGCCTTGTGACAAAATGCCTCCTATGGCAGTTCCAGATGCGTCAGTAGTCAAAATAAAAGGTTTAGAAAAATCAGGATATTGCAAGACTGGTTCTTGACATAATTTCTGTTTTAATATTTCAAAAGATTCTTCTTGGACAGATGTCCAATTAAAAGGCGTATCGTTTTTTAACAGATTCGTCAAAGGTTTAGCTAATTTCGAGAAATTTGGTATAAATCTCCTGTAATATCCTGCTAATCCGAGAAATTGTTTAATATTTTTCGGCGTTTTTGGTCTGGGAAATTGCCTTACGGCTTCTAATTTTTTTGGATCGGGCTTAACTCCATCCTTACTTATTACGTGTCCTAGGTATGTTACCTCGGTTTTTAAGAATTCACATTTATCGGGCTGTAATTTTAGATTAGCTTGGCGGAGTCGTTCCATTACTAAATTGTATCTTCTTTCATGTTCTTCTAATGTAGGGGCTGAAATGATGATATCATCCATGTAGATAAATACTCCTTCTATTCCGGTTAATATTAGGTCCATTACTCGTTGAAAGGTAGCGGGAGCATTCTTTAATCCGAAGGGCATTCTCACAAATTCGTAGTGCCCGTTAGGAGTCGTAAACGCAGTTTTATGGCTATCTGCAGGATCCATTTCTATTTGATGAAATCCGGAGGCGAGATCACATACTGTGAAATATTTTGCATTGCCTAATTGATCAATTATTTCAATAATATTTGGTAATGGGTAGGCATCGCCTTCGGTCTTTTCGTTCACACCTCGGAAATCTAATACTACTCTCCAACGTTTATTTCCTTTCGAATCTTCTTTCTTTGGCACTATCCAAATGGGTGTATTATAAGGCGACTGAGAAGGTTTTATTATCCCTGCCTCTAGTAGTTCCTTTACCTGTTTATTTATTTCCTCCTTGTGGACTTGTGGGAATCTATATTGTCGAGTATTTATAGGTCGATCATCCGTTGTTGGTATTTGGTGCCGTAATACGTGAGTTGCTGTCAATTTCTCTCCAGGAATATGAAATCGATCCTGGCTATTACTTATAAGTTTTATAATACTCCTCTTTTCTTCTTTATTTAAATGTTCTAGTCGTAATAATTTTATGATTTCTGCAAGCCTATCCTCCTTAGGTTCTCCGGATGATACAAAACATTCTCGTGAGATAACGTCGTTAGCTGACGTTTCAGATGTTAATTGATGTTGCTTCGATTTACGTCTGTATCTGAAATTTTCCATTATTTCCTGGAATCGAGCTTGCGCGAATGCTAAAGTTTTTGAAGACGGGTTACTCTTTTTGTTTATCTCATAGATCCTTTCCATATTAGGCTTATATAATTTCACTCTTCTCATGAGTTCTCCAATAGTAACGTGAGAGGTATTGTCTTTATTAATTGTACTTTTTATGGGTGTTTCAACCCTTGGAAATGTTATTTTTTTCAAAGCATTTAAGGAGCTCTCGTTTTCCTGCTCTCCTAAACGAAATTCTGTCGTATTACGTAGTGAGGTCTGGTTACTTCCTTCTTCGTAATCGACGGGAGTAGAATATACTAGAGGAGTCTGAAAACTTGCCTCTGTAATTCTAGGATTATTCAAATCTTCTGGAGAGGTTTGGTAACTTCCCTCTCCAGGATTTTTGGAATCTTCTGGAGAGGTTTGGTAACTTCCCCCTCCAGAGATTTTGGAATTGTTTAATATTTCAGGAGAGGTTTGGTAACTTCCCTCTCCAGAGATTTTAGATATTTCAGGAGAGGTTTGGTAGCTTCCCTCTCCAGGATTTTTGGAGTCTAGCATCTCGGGGGAGGTTTGGAAACTGTCCTCTCGAGTATCTAGATCAAAATTTTTATGTACTTTTTTATTTCCTCTTATAGTTTTAATTTCAATCTTTTTCTTTAATTCCTTCTCTCTTATTTCATTTCGACTTTCATTAATTAACTCGTCTTCATTTAACTTTGCATGATCGTTGTTTTTTATTCTTCCTCCATTGTTTTCTTTTAATGCTTTGCAATGAGTCTGATCCTCTAAATGTTGAGGGTTGATTCGCGTAGTTTCCTCCCGGTCGATTCGCGCTTCTATATTCGATTCGTGCTCGTCGAATAATTCATTTAGAGGTTTAAGGTGCAAGGTCGGTACTTGGACTTCTACTTCTTCGTCCAGAGTACTTATAATGTTCAAATATGCTTTTCCTGAAATATTTTCTACTATAGTGTCTCCCAGATAGATTCCGTGAGATATCTTCAGTCTCGGTATATATCCCAGTTTTACTTCTGGATTTCCTATTCTCACATAAAATAAAGATTCTGAGCGTGGAGATGCTGTAATGGTTTCTGGTGAAAAGAAAGGCATATTAAATCCCGACACTTTCAAACATCCTTTCGCGTAATCTATCGTTGAAGAAGTCTGTTCAAAGAAATCATTACCTAATATCCCGGCTTGTGGAATTGGCAAATCATTCGATATTACATGAAAAGTTACTTGTTCTCTGAAAAGGGGTAAAATGACTTCTCCGAGGGTGTAAACTGGGTATTCATTTATGCCACTTAATTGTAAAATTTTTGTATAATTAACAGTTTTGCCTTCAGGTAAAAATTTTTCTTTAATTAAATTTGGCCCGGAACCGCTATCTAACATAAGAGTAACCGGGGAAGCCGGTTCATCAAACTTTATCTGGACAGTTGGTACTCGATGATGTTTATTAAGATTTACCGTCACGGGTCGTATTTCTGAAACATTATCATTTATGGAGTTTGAGATGTTGATGGGCGTGTGATCCGTTCGGACCCCTGTTGCACGCCCGACTTCGAGGGGCCATTGGCGTTTCCCTGATTATTTACCTGCCTGCGATTGTTGCTCGCAATGCGTAATTCGCAATTTTCGAGGAGATGCCCTTCTCCCTTGCAATAACGACAAAATAAAGAGTTTTTTGACATTATATTCGATTCTATTTTAGCTCGGCAATTTTTTGCATTGTGTCCGAATTTATTGCAAATTTGACAAACAGTTTTTGGTTTATTTTCTGCGTTACGTTGTTCATTCTGTTTCTTCCAACAATTATTAGCTAAATGCCCCGGTTTATCGCACCATTGACAAATTATTGAAGCTTTATTCTGATTGTTTGTATTCTGATTGTTGTTTGTTCTGCATACTTTAGCGTTGTGACCAGATTTAGAGCACAATTGACATATAACATGGTTTTCCTGGACTATATTAACTGGGCGTCGGACTTGAGGATCGCGGAGGCGACACTTGTCAGCGCTATGTCCGCGTTTTTTGCAAATCTGACATATTAAAATTTCAGTACCTAGAGCGGTTTTATTATGTAACTGTTGGGAAGGCTGAATCAGTTTTCTACAATTAGAGGCTATGTGTCCCTCTTTAAAACAAATCTGGCAGGTGTCGAGAGATCGCGTAACAGTGGATGATTTATTTAAGATTTTATTAGGTCCTTGTCGTAAATCCGTCATTTCGCGTAACTCTCTCTCTATTCGTAATGCGTCAGCCACGGTGGCTTGGACGTCTAGATTTCTCGTTACTCTTTGCTCAATTTCCGGCTTTAATCCTCTAATAAAACATTTACACATGTCTTTTTCTAAAGATGTTTTGATATTTTGACCGGGATGGACATTTCCCGAATTTTTGTGTGCTTCTAATATCTGTTTTCCTAGTAACTTTACTCGATTCGCGTATGTAACGACATCTTCCTCGGTTTTTTGATATATACATCCTAATTCTCCTTGTAATTGGTAAACGTTTTAGCGGCGCCATAAACTTGTTCTAAGTACTTCGTTAACGCGGCTACTGTATCAAATCTTGGTCTTGTATTGTGCGACGTGCTTCGCCTATGATTCGGGTTCTGATTATTTTAGTAAATTGTGACTCTGCCTCATTGGGCAGCATAGCTTTCGCTTCTTCACATCCCTCAATAAAATAAGTTAACGGGATATTTTTTCCGTCAAAAAAGGGGACGGCTTCTACCGCGTATTTTAACGTAGCGAAAGGGTTAGCGTGCGCCATTGTTTCTGAAAAGCTAGCACAACTTACGAAGGTATTAGAATCGGATCGACGTAAAGATTGAGCTGTTTTATTCGCGGAATCGTCGGAAAGACGAAGAACAAAATCGTTTGTGTCAGTTGTATTTTGCTCACTTTCCGCGATGATATCGCAATCAAGGGTAAGATTGGCTAACTCAGACGTATTGGGTTTTTGCCATTCCTCCGCAATATCGCCAAGGATTGGAGTGAATGACAGGTGTCTAGGTGTAGTTTTAATAGTTGAAAGAGGAGTAGATGTGTATGTAGGAGTAGGTGTAAAGCTACTGAGTTTAATTTTGCCCTGATTCTCTATAGCTTGTTTATAGACTTCATCAACTTGAGCTTTATCAGATTTAGACTCGTATTCATCACCACTCTCGAAAATCGCACTAACTATCCCGGACGAGCCCCCAAAATTTAAAGGTCTGTTACGTCAAACTCCGGGAATTTTAAATATTAAATTTGGGAGATAGCAAGGAAAAGGCTATCATGGAGGAGGGGAGCTAGGAAGACGTAACAAGAGCTTATTTTACTCGGATGCACGCTGGGAAAGGGCGCGTGCTCCGAGATGAATGCACGTTTCGTGCATTCGTGGTCCTATTTTAGTCACAGAAATTAATCTGTATAACTAGGGATCGGACCGTTTGTGCGATTTTACGAGGGGTAAAGGGGCGAGGTAAGAGTGAAATAATCTAAGTAATTTCATTACAAGAATATTTAATCATTTAATTACATATTGAGGAACATATAAATGTGTGTGGTACGGGTGTGAGCGGCGGTGGACAGGTGTGGGGGAGGGAAGCGCAGATGTGAATAAGTTCGGGGAATCGGTATTCTGTTCGTCAACGACTGACATTTGTGAGTAGATTGTAAGAATAAGTGTTGACGTAATGTATGTGTGAATAATATAAAAC
>JASTWL010001770.1:20000-22534 GCA_035220575.1 Temnothorax rugatulus | reverse complement strand
CGTTTTTCAGACGAGTGTGAAGTTTGCCACCCGACCCAAAGGCGAGAGCGCAAATCACACGAGTCTGAAAAAGCTTTCGATCCGAGGTGCACACGATATTTTTCACAACACTAATGAAAATTCGCTTTCATGCCTAGAGGGGGCGAAAGTGACCAATTTCACGCTAGGGCGGCATAGCGGGCGGAAAGTAACCACTTTCCTTCCTAGGGAGGAAGTCAGCATGGAAAGTCGAACTTTCCGTGAAGGGGTTGTGAAAAAAATTATTTTTAGTTATAAGTTAATTTTTTTTGTTTGCTTCAAATTTTCAGATTACCTCCTTGTCAGAGTATCAAAATATTTCAATATTTTTTATTGCTGTCTCTCTATTGTCATTACGCACGCAAAACGCAGAATTATTATTCAGTTTTGATTAATTACATTTTGATTCACATACCTTGTAATCAAGAAATAGAGAAGAGAGAGCCGGTATCAAACCTAACGAAAAACCACTCCATTAATTATAAAGTGCGTATTTTTTATTTATATATATAAGTTCGAGACAATATTTAATTTTAATATCTTTCAGAATGAAGTTTAATCCATACATGTAATAATGCTACTTTCTGCAACTTTCACTGCTTTCAACTATTTCACCAAGTCCGATAACTTCGGAGAAGAAAACGTAAAGGAAACATTGAACGTATGCTGCTTGAAATACAAACGAAGAATTTTACGTAGAAGAGGAAGAAACTTAGGTTTTTATGATACATATGAGATTCCAGAACCGGAAAGAGTTGATTCATTTGAGGAAGATGATGGTAAAGTATATCTTCCGGAAGAAGTTATTTGCAGCTCTGTTGAGCAACATATCAAACGACTATAAAAGCAAGCTGTGGAATACTGGAGGAGTGGTAAAACAAGGGGAAATCGTTAGAAGGAGTTAAACAAAGGTTCAGAAAAGTTACATCAATACGCCAACTGCGACGATGGAGATCAAATTAGTGAGGTGGTAATAGATTGGAAAAATTAGAAAGAATTTCTGCATACACATTAAATTGTTTTAATGAAGCTCTTGAAAGAGGAATTATTATCATGATATTGACATCGCACGATGGGCTTCTCGAGCACAAGAAGAGGAAATGCGGCAGGATTCAAAGCTTCAGAAACGTGGGTGAAAAGATTTAAAATTCACATAATATTGTGTCTCGGAAAATAACTAAATTTGTAACAAAAAAATATTTGCTATCAAAAGAAGATTTGGAAAATAAGTGCGACACATTTATTACTAACGTAAATATTACATTGATCGATATGGAGTGGAAAATATTTACAATTCGGATCAGAGTGGATTCCGTTAGAATTGCACTCCGGTCGTACTTTATCACATAAGGTGTAAAAAGGTAGAATCTGTAGTACAATCTATATCAGCAACCACACATAGTTACACTATACAGCCAACTATTTCCGCTGATGGTATATTATTGTCGCCTCTTTTTATTACATTGAAAGAAGTTACAGGAACGTTTGGTCCGAGTGCAAGAAACATTATTCAACGCGCCTAATTTTTGTTACGGCTTCAAAATCAGGCAAATTAACATCAAATCATGTAAAACTTGGTTAAATGATGTATTTTTTCGAATGTCGGACCAAAATCTGTATTATTATTAGATTCATGGAGTGGGCATGTCCTAATATAATTGCAGAAACTAAACCAGATAGTGTAACTGACTTTGTTTCATTAACTATTCGGCCGGTACAACGGGAAGAATACAACCATTAGATGTATATTTTTTCCGAATGTGGAAAATTTTATTAGATATTTTCTGATATGTTTTGATGTAGGACCTTGCAATAGATCTTCATGTTCGAAAAATATCTTAAAATTGCAGTCATTAACGCACAATCAATTTCATCGCCTAGGTTTCAAAATTTATTGAAATATGCATGGTTTAAAAGATGATATATACAGAATAGGCCGAGTGAATTTCAAACACAGTCGAATTTTGTTTCAAGAGTAGTTTTAAAGAGAATGCGACATTTGTGGTAAACTGCTATAATTATTTGTTTCTGGTGCAAAAAATCGCTTTGCATAACACATTTCTTTCATGATCATCATCTTTGCGACGAATTGTGCCGTAAATCTATTTTACATACTTATATGTTTATGTACTGTTTAACTTTAAAATTCTACTCTGATTTATTAATACATAAGTCGTCTTACAATCTACAATTTTGTTATCATTTACTGGCGACGTTTAAAAAAGTTTCTTATATTTTATTGCGACTCATATTATTCGTCTACACATAATATTATTACCCATATTGTAAAATAACACATGAAGAAAGTAATTTTAAATTTATTACTATACTATTTTTTTAATTTTTCTACCATATTTCCTCTATATATGTCCGCATATCGAAAAATTTGCAATTGTAAATATCTTCAGTGCCTCCCCAAACATGCTCGTTCGCCTTATTCATTCTTGGATTCAGCCCTGGATAATACCGAACCCATCGTCTATGTTCAATAAATCCTCGAATTCTAGTATCTCACC
>JASTWL010001770.1:0-15000 GCA_035220575.1 Temnothorax rugatulus | reverse complement strand
GGTCCGGCTGGCGGCGGTGGTGGTGCTGTCTCGGGTTCGCCCCGATAAAGGGTGGCCCACCCTTGGTTGATCCCGGGGTTGGCTGGATCGTACTCCTCGGCGTCCTCGCCGAGGATCTTGGCGATCTCCGAAAGAATATCGGGAGCGGTCGTCGGTGCTTCGTCCGTCATGGCTCTCGGCGTTCTGCCGATCGGCGCTTCCCTCCCGTGTTACGTGGGGCCTCGTCGCGTTTGTTGTTATTCTCCGCATAATTACATTGTTTATGTCGCTGTAGGTCGACGTCGCGTAACAAGGGTTTCTTCGCCGGCGTTTACTTTTTGACGCGCGCTTTTCGGTCGTTTCGGTTTGAACGGCGGTGACGGCCGGTGCGGGCGCGTTTCCCCCCCCCCCAGGTCGGAACCAGGTACGTCGGGTGGTGTATCGCTAGGCGCGCGTTTTAGGTCTTGGATATGCACGTGTCGGTACCACTTCCCCGCGCGGCTGCGGAGGTCCACAATGACAGGTGAAATGATGCGGCGGACTTCCAGCGGCCCGATGAATTTGGGAGCGAGTTTCGCGTTGAAAGCCGCTTCCTTGTTCGATAGTGGGCGGTCTCGCTTCCAGACCCACTCCCCGATTCGCGGTCTCCATTCTCGGCGGCGTAAGTTATAGTGTTTCTCCTGGTGCTGGAACGCGCGAGCCAACTGGACTTTTACCAGCTCGTATGCCTCGGTTAACCGGCGGTGTATGCTGGACGGCGGCGTCGGGTCGTCGCGTGGCGCGTCTTCCCCGGGGCGGCGCAATTCGCGGCCGTGGTTCAAGAACGCGGGCGTGTAACCGGTCGCGTCGTGGGTGGCGGTGTTGTACGCGAACTGGAGCTCTGGCAAGTGTTCATCCCAGGCCCGGTGCTTTTTGGCGTATTGCGCGATCATTGTTTTAATCACGCGATTGGTGCGCTCCACGGGGTTACTATGCGGCGCGTATGCCGGCGTAAAGCGGTGGCGGATCCCGCATTCGTCGAGAAGCTTCGCGAGTTGCCGGGATTTCAGTTGGGTGCCATTGTCCGATAGGATTTCATCCGGGCACCCGTGTCGGAGGATAATGGCGTCGGTCACGTTTTTTACAATGGCCGGCGCGGTGGCCCGTCGTAGTGGCCGGAGCTCGACCCACTTTGTAAAGCGGTCCTGCATATTCAGGAGCCAGATGTGGCCGGCGGCGGATCGCGGGAGTGGGCCGACAAGGTCAAGGGTGACCTGCTGCCACGGGTGGCCGAGCGCGGTCGGATGTAGCTGCCCGGCTGGCTTTTCCTGCGCGACCTTGTGGGCCAGGCACGTCGGACACTCGCGGACGTAGCGGGCGATGTCGCGGAACATGCCGGGCCAGTAGTAACGGTGCGCGATCCTCGTGATTGTTTTCGCGATTCCGAGGTGCCCGGCGGTCGGTGCGTCGTGGTACCGCTCAAGGAGCAGGGCCCGCTGGTCCTTCGGTACGCACTCTTTCCATTGCTCGGCCGCCGGGGTGTCCTTAAAATCCAGGCTGTGGAGCACGTGCTTCCACAGTCGGCCTTGGTCGATCCGAAAATCGGGCATTTCGTGGGGCGTATTTCGGTCGCGTGCCACATGCGCGCGTACCACGGGCACCTCGGTTTTGCTACGCTGAGGCTTTCGGGTTGCCTGGACAACGCGTCGGCTACCTTATTCAGTGCCCCTTTTCGGTATTTAACTTCGAAGTCGTACTGTTGAAGTTCGAAGGACCATCGCCCCAGCCGGCCGGACGGGGACTCTAGTTTCTGGAGCCATTTCAATGACTGGTGATCGGTGATTACCGTGAAGTGATATCCCTCGAGATAATCGCGCATTCGCCGGATTCCCCAGACTACTGCCAGACACTCCAGTTCGGTCGCGCTGTAGTTTCGCTCGGCGTTATTCAACGTGCGGCTCGCGTAGGCGATGACGCGCTCGCCTTCGGGGAAATATTGCGTTAGCACGGCCCCGAGGCCGGTGGTGCTGGCATCGGTCTGTAAATGAAATTGCCGCGTAAAGTCCGGACACGCGAGAACCGGCGCGGTTGTCAGGACGGTTTTTAGTGCTTCGAACGCGCCTTGTTCGGCTTCCCCCCAGCTCCATCGGGCTTGCTTACGGGTCAGGGCGGTGAGCGGTGCGGCGAGCGTCGCGAAATCTTTGACGAACCGGCGATACCAGGACGCGATTCCCAAAAATTGCCGAATCTGACGGACGTTCTGCGGTGTGGGCCAGTTTGTGATGGCGCTAACTTTGTCGGGGTCGGTCCGGATCCCGTCGCGGTCGACAATGTGGCCGAGGTATTTAATTTGGTCGACGCAGAATCGACATTTATCCGGATTAATGCGGAGCTTGGCTTCGCGGAGCCGGCGGAAAACTTCACGCATAATACGGAGGTGCTCCTCGAAGGACTCGCTTATGATGACAATGTCGTCCAGATAAACAAATACGTGTGGCTCTAGATCGGGTCCTAGTATCGCGTCGAGCAGGCGTTGGAACGTGGCCGGTGCCGAATGCAGCCCGAACGGCATTACTCTGAATTGCATTAACCCCTTGCCGGGGACGGTGAAGGCGGTCACGGGCCGGCTCTCGGGCGCGAGTGGCACTTGCCAGTACCCGTTCTTCAGATCGAGAGTGGACAGGTAGCGGGCCCCCCGAAGTTTATCTAGCGTCGCGGTGATGTGCGGCAACGGGTACGCGTCCTTCTCGGTTACTTCGTTGACCAGGCGGAAGTCGATGCAGAAGCGGTGTTTGCCGTCTTTTTTTCGCACGATAACGATCGGCGAGCTCCATGCGCTATGGGACGGTTCGATAATGCCGTCTTGGAGCATTTTGTCGACTTCCGCATCGATGATGGCCTGCATGGCCGGGTTTCGCGGCCGGTATCGTTGTTTTATTGGTCGGTCGGTTTTGACGCGTATCGTGTGTTCCCCGCGGTCGGTGGGCCCCTGCACGGTCTCGAACTTCGCGAGCTCGACGGTCAGAAAGCGGCGGAGTCGTTCCTCTTCCGTTAGCGCGCCCCCCTCGGGTGCTTGTTCCACGGCGGCGGTTCGCCCCTCGGCATCGGTCGGCGGCGGCGGCGGTATGGTGAAGTCTAATTTCGCCCATAGATCCACGCCTATTAGCATTTCGCAGTCGAGCATCGGCATAACCTGGAACCGGTGCCAGAACATCCGTCCTTGTACGGTAACCGGGAACGTGATTAGACCGGGAATGGCGGTGCTCGACCCGTCGGCGAGGTGCACTCGCCCACTGACCGGCTGAATCGGAAACTCACGGGCGAGCTTATCGGCGGTACGCGCGTTTACGAAGGAGGCCTCGGATCCGGTGTCTAAGAGCGCGTTGAACGGTTGTTAGGCCACCATGACGTTCAGGTGCGGGCGTGGTGTATATGTTAGTCGGAGGACCGGGGGACGGCCGCTTCGTCCCCGGTCCGAGCGGCATTTCCCGGCGGCGGGTGGCAGTCTCGTGTGAACACGCCGTCTCTGCCGCATTGAGAGCAAAACCGTCGCGGTGGACGTCGGCAATCGAAGCGGGTGTGCCCTCTTGTTTGCACCGCCAGCAGCACTCGTGGCGGTCGTATGCGGTGGCGGCGATCGCGGGTTTCGGCGCGGTGGCTTGTCGAGCGCGCGTCTGTTCTTCGATGTGCTCGAATTCCTCCGCCAGGCGTAGAATGTCGCGGGTGCGCGTTACCGTGTCGCGACGGATGTACATCTGGTACCGCGGGTGCATATTATTATATAACGCCTCCACTTGTTCTTCTTCCGCGAATCCGGTGGCGCGGCGCATCATTGTCAGCATGTCGGTCGCGAATTTCCGATACGGCTCGTCCGGTCGTTGCAGGCGGGTTTGTATCTCACGGACGAGCTTAGCGCGATATCGGCGTGGGAGGTAATACTCGCGAAAGTCGGCGCAAAAGTCCTCCCACCCCTGCCAGTTGGGTCGGTTGTTCCGGCACCAGAGGAGTGCGTCGCCCTTAAATAACTCCGGCAACCCTGTTAGCAATTGTGCCCCGGAATATTGATATGCGTCTTTCAGTTCCTCGAGCCGCTCGAGGAAGGCCACTGGGTCTTTCCCGTCGAAATGACACCCCCATTTACGGATCTGGTTCACGACCTTGGCGGGCGTCTCGCGGGGTTGATCGCTCGTGGCCGGTCGGAAGGGATCGAATGATGCCATCATCGGTGGCGGCGTGTGAAAGGTTACGATTGGCGATAGCGGCGGCTGTGTGTTTGCCGGCGGTATGCGGAGGCTTTCCGACGGGTGTACGGTGATCGTGGGGGCGGCTTGCGTCTGGCTGCCCCCCGCGGCGGCGGACTGCATCGTTTCTGGATGCTCGGTTACGTACGCGCTCATGCGCTGGCGTAGCTCGTCGATCGAGCCGTCGACGTCTAGTTCTAATTTCTCGAGCTCGGCGATGAGCTGATTTTTCGATAACTTGTATATCCACGATTTCGGCATCGTGCCCCTTGATTGCTGTCTCTCGGATCAAAACGGTCCCTGTTCGGGCGCCATGTAACGGCCTATCTTTGGATTCGAACGCGGACTAGCTCGTCGGACGCGGGGTTCGAAAGAAGGCCCAGAGACAGCAATCAGAATACAAGTACACGAATTGGTTTATTGGTTTTAGAATATACAGCTATAATCGGAGGGGAGTGCGGATGCACTCGACGCAGTAGAATAGACAGTTATTACAAAATGAACGCGGTATGTACAATCGACGATAGTGCCACGAGACGTGGTAATGCGGTATACTGGAGCGCGGTATGTAGACGGAACGCGGGACGTGTAATCGAAATAGTGCAACGGCAGAATATACAGTTGTTACAAAATGAACGCGGTATATACAATCGACGATAGTGCTACGAGACGCGGTAACGCGGTAGACGGAACGCGGTATATAGACGGAGCGCGGGACGTATAATCGACGTAACGCGGTCGACGGAACGCGGTAAGTAGACGGAACGCGGGACGTATAATCGAAATAGTGCAACGATAGGATATACAGTTATTACAAAGTGAACGCGGTATATACAATCGGCAATAGTGCTGCGAGACGCGGTATGGGGACGGAACGCGATAGGATAATGCAATCCTGTGGCGTGCGGCAACGAGAGCCCTCGTTGCGAGGCCGAGCGTGCTCGACCCCGTGTAACCGTGCCGTCAGGAGGAAAAGGTAAGGAGTCGGGGACACCCGAGAGCACTCGGTCGAGACCCGGAGCTCCGGACCTCGTTGGTGTGTCGCCTAGGAATCGGTCGGGTAGGCTTCGTCGGAACAGCGGACTGCTGGAGCGGAGACGAAGTGTCTTCTCTCGCCGGAGCGTCGGCTTATATACCCCGGTTCGACGGGCCCGGTGGGAGGGAGGCCTATCGTCAGGCGCGCTGAGTGGGGCGTGCGGACGCGCGCTTGCCTTCGGCGCGGCTCGGCTCCCTTCGGCGCTCGTCGGCGCCGCGCGAGGAGAAGGCCCCGGTGCCGCGTTTTGCCCGCGCACCCGGGGCCGGTGGAGTGTTTTAAAAAAAGATGTGGGCGCACCGCGCCCTGTTCTCGCCCGACGGATGGTCGGTCGGGCGGTATCCGGCGGGTGGTTGCCGGGGACGATGCTGTCTTAGGGGCGCATCGTTACAAACTCCGGGAGCAGGTTCGCCGCTTTTTACGATGCCCACTCTATTATGGTCGGTTACCGCTTTTACGATAGTTTTCGCTGCGGGGCGGTAGTTTTACCTTCCGATAGGGTCGAAGCTGGAATGTGGCCTTTCCTATTCTTAATTGCTTTGATGTATTTGAAATGTCGGCCTTATGCTTCGTCAGAAAGTCATTCCCGAGTATCCCTCGTACTCGATCGGGAAATCGTCCTTCACCACGTACATCGTGTGGCGTATCTTTTTTCTGCCGAGATCCACCGTCGCCTTAATCTTTCCGAGCGTGTGGATCCGGTGTCCTGTTACGCCTATCAGCGCTAACTTTTCCTCTCGCACCATTGTTTTCCCTTTCAGGTTACCGACCTTGATCAGAGTCAGGGTTGCTCCTGAGTCTAGTAGCAGATCCATCTTTCCTCGCTGTGCCTCTTCGATGGGCAGAGTTATTATGTCCAACGGGCCTACTTTATGTTTCCCCGTTATCTGAGTTACCCGATACTCTTCGGCGGCTCGTGCCTTACTCTTCCTGGGTTTCTCTTCCTCTTCGCTGCTGCTGGCTGATGATTCATCGCTCGTTGCTCGCGACTTATTCCGTCTTACCGTACTCACGGGTGCCTTTTTCGTGGCGTCAGCTTTTGGTCGGCGCGGTCGCTCGGTTTTCGGTCGTCCGTTCAACGACCAACATTCGTCTCTCTTGTGCCCTGCTTTCTTGCAGTAGGTGCACTCGATCGTGTTTACGCCGCCGGGCTTATCCGCTCTAGGCAAAACGAATTTATTTGCTTGCCGGCTCATCCGGCAGTCCCGCCCGTAATGGCCGGTCTTTCCACAGTTGTGGCATCGCACTGCCGCGTTTCCTGGGTTTCGCGCTTTATCTGTGTTGAATTTAGATTTGCTCATCGGCCGTCGGCTTTTCGGGGAGGGGCCTCTAACCTTCTCCTCCGCGCTGGCGCCGGTTATTGCCTCCTGTAGGCTCTGATACCGTTGCGCTCACACTAACATTTTTATGTCTTCGTGCAGGCCGATCTGAAAGTTGTGCAGGGCTTGCATCTTTATGCTTTCTAATATTGCCTTTTGCTGCTCCTGGGTATGGCCCTGGCCTTCCTCCATGGCCTCATATAGCTCGCGGGCTAATTTTTCTACGCGTCTTCCGAAATCTTGCGCGCTCTCTCCCGCTTTCTGCCGTAATGAGTTGAACTCTAATTGTAGGTGCGTCATGCCGCGCTTCCCTAAGTACTCGGTTTCGAGTTCGCGTTTTAATTGCTCAAAGTCGGACTCTAATCGGCTCACGCGGTCCTGAATGTCGCGGATGGCGCGAAGGACTTCGGTAGAGCGGTCGAAATCTACGGCCGCGGCGTGATTCATGCGTTCTTGCATGTCGCGCATCATTGTTAACATGTCGCCGATTACAGAGTCTAGCGCTCCTTGGTCCGCTCGCGGCTGCTCAGAGGCTCTGTTTCGGTCCATTTCGGACGATTGCTGGGCTGCCGATCGCAGCCGATTAATTTCGTCGCTCACTTGAGCGTGGGTTACGTCAACTCGTGGCACGAGGCTCGATGTGGCTCCTTGCTGGCTCATTTTGGCCCGCGGGATATAGTCGTCTTCCGCTGGGTCGAATGTATCGCTATCGTATGACGTCAGGGAGAATTCTCCTCTCCCTGCGTTCGCGCTCTGAGTGTCGGCCGAGGTGTCCGATCGTGCGTCACCTTCGGTCGGGGGCAATCTGTGTGCGTCACTGTCGTGATCGTCGCTGTGTTCGTCACCGTTTTCGTTAATACTGTCTCGCGGATTTTCGTTAACGTTACAGAGGCTAGTGTCTAGAAATTCGAATTCGCGTTCTACGACGACGTTGGGGCGTAACTCGAGCACCGGTGTATCAGCGTTGTCGAGTTGCGCGTCTAGGTTTTGTCGTACGCGGTCTAATTCGTTGTTCGCCGATCGTGCGGCGCGAAAACGATTTCGGATACTGTACTCGATCGCTTGCTGAGCGCGCTCGCTTAGCACGAAGGACGCGTTGCTGACAGGGGGATGCCGGGACAAGTCGTCCGACATCGATCGTCGCTCACATAGGTGACTCCTGAAATCGCGAAGGCTTTTTCGGCGCTTTCGTTCGGGACTCGCATTCGCGATTGAGACGCTCGCAATTTACAAATTGGTTCGCGGCGCGTGCCGTGATCGGCTTACAAAGAGAGTCGGACTTACAGTACTGCCGCGTAGCGCATGGTGTCTGCTTTCTGCTACGTCTCGCTGCTTCGGGTCGCCTCTGCTTCGCTGCGTCTCTGCTGTGCTGTCTCGCCGGCTCGGTGCGTCCCTGAGTCGCTGCTTCGGGCTGGCGAACCCGTGCGGTAGGTCGGGGCCTCTCCGGTGTCGCAGATAACACACGGGGCTGCTACCGTCGTTCACTCGCTTTCGGGATCTGGCTGGCTATTTCTCTCTCTCAAGCTCACCGCCGTTTTTAATGATCCGTTCCCGTTTTCAGTCGAGAATCCGGCAGGATGTCCTCGCGTCCGGTTGGCAGGATCCCACCGCTGCCACCAATTGTTGTGCCGTGCCTTGAGGATCAGGGTCGGCACAGGGTCCTTGGATCCGCCAGGAGAAGAAGGGAGAACACTTGCTCGATTCTCGGATAGTTATTGATAAATAAAGACGTTTATTGATATGAATACAGTTGTCGTTACACTTCACTGCCCTGACTTGCGGGCGTTAGTTATATGTTTCGTTCGGTCGTGCGCGACTTAGCCTTCGGTTATCGACTGCCCGCCGCTTCTCGGAAGGGCGGGCTTTTATCTCTCGCGTGCTAACTTCCGCGATGCTGACTTAGCTGTCAGCGCTTTTGCTTCCAAGTGGGTGATTTGGATGCCACTTGCGACACCCGGAATGCCACCTCAAGATGTGGCCATAATCGGTGGTCCGCTGACAGCTAAGGTGTCGTAATTAGGTCGCGACGATTTCCTCACAACACTCTTTACGCGACGCGACGGGTTGCGAGTACTCGAGATGTTGAGATCTCATATAACGAGTGAACGGATCAAGTTCTAAGTAGGCTTGATCGATAGCTTGGGGTTCGAATTGGGGGGGTATCTCTTATAACATTTTCCGCTACGTGCCCTACGAGCGGAGATATTGCGACGCAAAGTCGAAATATGAGTGAAAAATTTTTAAGATACTTCTTCTTCTACTAACGCCGACGTCTCTCAACCAATCAGAGGAATCAGAGAAACGTCACTTTCACTTTTTCGACACTGGCGGTGCTGGTATCGCCAGTTTCGAAATCGGTATGTTATTATTACGTGTGCGTACTGCGCTCAGTGCAGTTAGTGCAGTTAGCCGGTTCAGCGCGCTGTCAGTAAGTTAATAATAAATAATAACCTAGATAGAAATAGTGACGATTCGTGAACACGTCGCCGTGTGATAGAGATATTGTATAATATACGTGTATGTGCTGCGTGTAGTGCAGACAGTGTGTTCAGCGCGCTGTCACAGTCATCAGTCTTAACCTATCATTCAAGAGACACGGTAGTGACAACCAAATACGCGTGGAGCGAGACTGACCGTTACTACGTTTACGCGAGCGTTACTTCTGTAGTAACTTACGATAATTCGTTCGCGTGAACGGGATTGTTCTTCGTGTAAACGGGACTTGTATAATATATATACGTACGATAATTTACTCCGCGTAAACGAGTGATGAATTATCGTAAGTTACTACAGAAGTAACGCTCGCGTAAACGTAGTATACGTGACTCTTTGTCGCGTACGCGATAGTAGTTTATTTTTTACGTTTACGTGTGTGATTACCCGGATTCAGTCATCTTCATTCATCACTCGTTTACGCGGAGTAATAACCTACAAATACAAATAGTAGTAGTGACAGTCGTGACAGTGATTTTGGCTGCGGTCCACTTGATGCTACAAATCCTTCGAAGCATTCCTCTTCTCCTTTCTTTCAATGAAGAAAGAAGGAGAAGAAGAACGCTTCAAAGATAACTTACGACGATAATTCATTCATTCATCACTCGTTTACGCGGAATAAAATATTCGCAAGTTACTACAAAATCCCGTTTACGCGAAGGAATTATCGTTCGTAAGTTACTTCAGAAGTAATCCCGTTTACGCGAAGGAATTATCGTTCGTAAGTTACTACAGAAGTAAATTCGTAAGTTACTACAGAAGTAAACAGTAAATTTAAATAAATACTTAAATACTATTACTTCAAAAAATAGTGTAAATTGCTTAATAATCATTAATTAAAAGTAGACTTTCAAGTAGAAACAAATTGTAAGTGGCATCTGTATAACGAATAAGTACCATAATTGAAGTTAATCAGCGTTGGTAGAAATCATTATTTAGAAACAGGAAAAATATAATAAATTTAAATTAGTAATTTTCATTTATAATTAAAGGTGACATTAAGAGTAAAATCAAGAGTGAAGTTAAAAGTGAAACTCAAAGTGATGATGCATCGCAAAGAGAGTCATCAAGTGGCCGACGTAAGATGGAAGCTATTTTTGTTATTAGTATAGACCAAGTACCTTGGTGACTAAAAAAGGTCAGTATATACAAATCTTAATGTGTTATGAAGTTTTTTATAGCATGTATCTATATATTACAATATTACAACGTATGTATGTAAGTACGGCAAAAGGCAAATAACACGATTTTTATAACATTTAATTTTCTATCAATTTACAGGTACTTTGGGACACCAAAAATGCTGCTAACAAATCACTTCAGATTGCCCACAGTACCCAATTGGTGTCTTTATAAATATCGAGTTGATTTCGAACCCGAAGAAGAACATACATACATACATACATATATTCGCAAAAGCATGCTTAGATTTTGTGGGGTGTTAGGTTGTAACCGGACGCGGTCAGTTGTAGGCTCGGGATGCGCAAAATATCTGCCTTTTCACGGTCGCCACTCGGTTTCACACTGACCCACCGAGAAGGATAAGGTAAGTATCAATCAAGTTATCCGAATAACTAATCTATCTTATTTTCAGGTTCCCGTCAACGATGGATGAGCACCACTGCCGCACCAGGACACCAGCTTCGCCGCCGACCAGGATCACCGACGATGGACTTCGATGGATCAACGACGACGTATGAAGTAAGTATAGGGTAAGTATTTCGAAATAATTGTTGATAACTATTTATAATAATAAATGAAATATTTATTCATTTAATAATTCACAGATGTTGGTTACACTTGTCACTCGTTACGAACGGCCGCCCGTAATCCTCTCTTTCGTATCGTGAGGATTGACAGCTCGCGATGCTAGAATTTTCTAAGTACCGACGGTTCGAGAACGTTGACTAATTCGATGTTAATTGGTAACTAAGTACCTCTCACTTCTTGTTACGAGTGAGCACTTAACGCGTTTCGCGGGCGTTACCGGTTGTTGTGGATGACGGCGGCTCTTCGAGAATGTTCGCGTGTCTGGAATATTCTAAGTCCCGATGGACCTTCGAGAATATTCCAAGTCCCGATTCTCTACTCGCGCACGCAGCGTGTTGCCGCTTCGACGATCCCCGATAGACTGCCTCGAGCTGTGGCGCTCGCTTCGGCTCCCCACCTTCGCGCGACCCCCCACTTCGCGCTTTCTCCTTCGGGAACGTTCGCGTACGGCGTAGTGGATCACATGCGATCCCCTAGTGCAAACGTTCCAGAAGTCTCTGGCGGAAACTTCCATCGCCAGTGCGTTCTCGAAGAGCCTCTCTCCCGGTGCCGCTGCACCAGGTTTTCACCTTTTGCTAAATCGGTCCTACCTTGACGCCCACCTGTGCGCAGCCCTGCACGGAGGTCCCCGAACACGCTCCCGTGGTTTCTTCCAGGAGAAGATGTCCGGGTGACATCGGAGGTCTCGGCCGTCGACGCCGACCCTATAGCCGCGCTACTTTGAACCTGGTAGACATCCTCCGCTACCGTGTTCCCGGAGAAGATGTTCCGGTTCCTAACTTGCTTATTCGCTTACGGAGTTTGACGCCGACCCGATATTTACGGTTACTACGTATCGACTTGGACGATTCCGTCGACTCGTCTCGAGGATGACGCTCGTACGCCGTTTTCGCGTTCCCTTGCACGGGCCTCGACGCCGACCCCATCGCTACGTTCCCCAGGTCTCGCGCATCGCGAATCTCGCGCTTCTCCCAGGGGAAGACGTCTCCGTCGCTAGTTTGCATACGCGCGTGCGCACTTCGTCGCCGACCTGTGGGTACGTCGTACCAGGTCCTTGGGATCGCCTCCGACTCATTTCGCCCCGTGGCGGACCTTCCGTTTCGGCGTTCGCTACCGCTGCGTCACACCTTGGCGCCGACCCGCGGGCGCCGCGTACCAGGTCCCGACAAGTGATTCGGAAGTGTTTCGCCTCGCAGCGGACTTACCGTTTCGCCGTTTTCTACCGCCGACTCGTACTTTGCCGCGAACTTAGCCGGATGATGTGTCGCGTGTCGCGGGACCGTATCGCGCCCGAATGACTCGAAGATTAAGCGTGGCTCAGCTCTAACGGCGCGTTCTGCGAGCCGATTCGCGCTCATAACTTAAAATATAACGTCTGAGCCAACAGCTATTAACTGAAACTAAATCTTTATTCTCGGTCCTCTCAGGAGTGCCGCTGCCCGTCTGTGGCGACCTATACGCGGCCTGTTCTCGAAACGTCCTTAATCTACGGGATAATTTAATATGTTCTTACAATCTACGGCCAACGGGCCTTACCTTACAACTAGACTTATCCTAATAGCGCCGGACGGGGTTTATGTACGCGACTTTATTTCCCCCCTGTCCTCGGAGCGCTTCCCGCGGGAAACTACTCATGGCGTGAGTATTCTGAGCCCGTCGGGGTGTCAGGGCTCTTAAATGACGCCGAGTCGTCGTCGCTCCCCTCCTGCTCCCGCTGCGTGGTCCCGCCTGGGTCACCGGGGCCGTGCTCCGCTCCGGTACATCTGGAACACCCCCGGTCTCGGGCCTTGGGGTCACCGCGGGTATCATAGGCATGTCGCGTGCCTGCGGCGGAAGGCCGGAAGCCTTGGCTGCCGCCGCGCCAGTCGCTCTACGCGCTCCGTTTCGCGCTGGCTGGTGGTGTAGAGCTCCATCGCCTCCGCTGACAGACGGCTCAGCATCACGTGCGGTGAGCCTTTCGCTAGAGGGGGCGGAATGCTAGCGCGCGGTCGCATTCTCCCCGTCCCCTTTGTATGCGAGGATTCGTCGCGTGCAGAGGGTTGCTTGTTCCTGCGACGTTCCGCGCGCTCCGCGTCTCGCTTCGCTCGTCGTTGCTCTCGCCGTTTTTGCTCGTACCGGCGCGCGGCCTCCTCGATTGCCTGCCGGTTCATCTCGTCCTCCTCCTCGAGCTCCTTCATTCTTTCCTGCGCGGTCCTCGCGGATTTGCGCTGGCTCACCATCAACATTGCACGGCATGTCGCCATGTCCTTTCCCCTGCTCGGTGGGACTCGGATCACCGTCCGAATGGGTGGAAGCTCCCTCACGTCGTCGTCTGAGACGTCCTCCACGTGCACGTAGTGCACCCCTGGGCTGGTGGTCCTGCGGGGCGGTGTTTCACCGGTTCTCGTCTCGGATACCGCTGCTGTGGTCGATGGCCCTGCCACCGGGCTGACCGCTGTTGGCGCTGCGGTTGGTTGCACGGCTGGTTCCCCGATCGCCGGCGTCTTGTTTCCCGGGTGCGGGAAAACTTCTCCCGTCGCCGGGATCGGTGGTCCTGACGGGGCCGTCTGGAGGGATCGCACCTCCACAATGACCGGCGCGTCCGGTTCCTGCGTCGGTGTTCGTCCCTGCGCCGGCGTGAGCTGCATGTTGCTCTCGGAGACTTGCCTCACCTCTTCGCTCCTCGCTACGGGGTCGTCTCGTGGCATGTGCAATATCCTGGATGGGCCGGGGATGGCCATTTCCACGGGCGGCGCCCGTGGTACGTTGGAAGTCGCCCGGCCGGGTTCGATCTCCCGCATGGTTACTTGGCCATCAACCTCTCCGACCCAGCACATCGGCTCGGGCCTGTGTTCCGGCGTTGCGTCGAGCGTCCTGCCCTCGGACTGTGTCTCATTGCCGTAAACGTCGAGAGTGATGCGGAACGGCCGCCGCGTTCCGTCTCTGCGCTGCGGCCAGTTGATAATGGCCGTCACGTCGGCACTTGCCACGTCCGCCTCTCCCGGCACGTGGCTCGGCACCCGGATGTTGCGCACCACGCGGACCATCCGCCCGCGCTCCGCTTCACAGTTCGCCATGTTGTCCAGAATCTGGATCAATGAGGCACGAGAGCGCCTAGCCTGCGCGCTGCTGTAAAATTGGTTCGGCGGGATGGTCCGGAGATAAGCTTCCACGCCTGCCAATGTCTCTACGGCGAAGTTCTGATTACTCAGCCATCGCCGGTGGTCCTCGACCCGCTGTGCGGCTCGTCGCAGGCGTAACTCTTGCTGCTCGGGCGTCAGCTCGTCGAATGGGATGTCCTCGAGCGCCCGTGCTCGGTTCGACGACCGTTCGTCACCCATGTCTCCGGGTGAGCAGTTGCGTTCTGGGATGTTTACACGAACGCTGCTGGCCTCGCCGGGCCTCTCCCGCACTCGCGGCGGCCCCCTATGGGAACCGCAGTTGTGTCCGCGAATACCACTTGCTTTGCGACAGGGGTTGCGGGTACTCTCCGGAAAGCTCTGGCGCTCACCGAATTCACTCACGCTACGCGGGCTCGATATCGCGAACTGGGTTTCACCGTTTCCACGATCGGGCGCACGGGTCTCTCGTGCGGGTGTGTTCCCCGGTGGTGTTCGCGCTCGACCACCTCGGCTCGGTTCGTCCCGGCGATCCGCGGGCACCGTCGCGCACGTGCTCACCGGCTCTGTCGGTTTGTCCGGCACTCGCGCACACGCCATCTGCTGGCTCCCACCGGGGTCACGATTCGCGATCTCCGGCACGCACTTCACGATTCGCTCGATCGCGCACTCCGTCGCTTCGCCGTCGCTACTCGCCGCGCTCGACGCTGTTGGTTCGCGCACCAGTATTTCGCTCGGAACACTCGCGATGCCGTTCGGCCCTTGGTCTCGCACATTCGCGTCGTTCTCCGCACTCGAGCTGTCGCTCGGTAGTCTCTTTCGCGCACGGGCTTTCACGAATCGCGAGACTTCCCACTTCTTCCGATCGGTCTTCTTCTTCTTCCGCGCCTTGTGGTCGCGCGCCCTCGGTCGAAGTTTCCGGATTCGCCTCCACCGTTCTTTCCGGCTGCCTCCTTTTCGCGTCGTGCGGCCTTCGGGACTCTTCTCGCACACCACCTCGATCGAGGTGTCCATCGGCTCGTACGTGACGGTTCTCGGTCTCGCCAGCGGGATCAATACGACGTCCGCTAACACCACTGGATTTGTGT
>JASTWL010001769.1:0-22597 GCA_035220575.1 Temnothorax rugatulus | reverse complement strand
ATGATTGATTGATTGATTGATTTTATTTATGCCCTAGTCAAGACTTTAGGCAAATCATGAATAACAAATAAATGAACATATAAAACTAAATATAAAAAAACAAAGTAAAGTTCAAGGAACAGTATAATAGCCGCGGATGTACAATATGCTGTAAATAAAAAATAGAAATACAGGAGATACACCCCCAGCGAAGGACGCAATAGGTCAATATAGAAATAGAAAATGAAATATAGTATTAAAGCATGCTACTCGTCCCCCGCGAAGGATGCTCGAGGAAGCAATACATAAATACCTAGACTATCTCGCAGGCAAAAACAGATAACAAAAATAATAGCTTAAGAATTAAAATGTAGCTTAACTTACTTAATGTATGTACAGTGAGTTGACACCCTTAAACTAAATTGCACTTAAGAGGAAGAGAGGCCCACAGTAGAACTCTGAACAGAACGCAGTTCAAGCGAGAACAGATGATCGTGGAGCTTTCTCTTAAATATGGCGATAGACGACGATGACACCACGTCAATAGGAAGCGAGTTCCACAAGTAAATGCCTGCGAGGTGGAAAGACTTGCGATACGTCTCAGTTCTATGAATAGGAACATGATAAGTGTGTGGTAGTGCTAAACGTGACGATCTTCTGATTGAGGGATCAGGATGGATGAAAATTTCGGAAAGATACCTAGGAGACATGTCATGAGCAATCTTGAACATTTCTATCCCGAGAAAGTATAAACGCCTATTTTCAACCGACAGCCACCCGAGTCGATGTCGGTAGGGCGTGATGTGTTCGTCTCGCCTTAAATTAAAAATAAAACGAATCGCACAATTAATGAGTCTCTGAAGTCTAGTGTTAAGCTCGTTAGTGACGTCGTTGTAGACGAGAGAGCAGTAATCCAACAAGGGCCAGATCAAAGAGGTCACAAGTTTTACGCGTAGATTATGTGATAAGGAGTTCTTATGGAATTTAAGTTTATGTAGCGTAAAATGTACTCTCGGAGATATGTGAGACGTGGCTTTGCCAAGATAAATCAGCGCTCATGAAGACTCCCAGGTTTCGCGTCTCACTAACAAATGGAATGGAAGTGCCATTAACAGAAATGAGAGGAAGATCATTGAGATTTATTTGCCGAACGTGATGCCTGCTTCCAAGTATCAAAACCTTAGATTTACTGAGGTTAAGAGATAATCCGTTAGTTGCAGCAAATTGGGAAATAACTCCCACATCATACGCCACAAGCTGCAAAGCAATATTCAGTTGACTAAGGAGACATCTACGATAGATTTGCGTATCGTCGGCAAATATCATGCGCTCTGTGAACCTGAGGAGGGCACCGATATCATTAATGAACAGGGAGAAGAGGAGCGGTTCCAAAACGGATCCCTGCGGACCACCAGAAGTGACGTACAGCCAATCAGAGAACTCCCCGTCCAGATCGACAACAGCTTGAGAGCGGCCCGTGAGGTACGAATGAATTAATCTAAGGGCCAGCTCAGAAAACCCCAATTTCCTTAATTTAGAAAGGAGTAGAAAATGACAGACAGTGTCAAATGCTTTGCTAAAGTCAAATAGGACAAGAATCAATACCTCACCCACGTCAACGCCACTCTTGACATCATGAAATAGTCGAAGAAGGGCAGACTGGGTAGAATAACCCTTACGATAACCTGATTGTCGATCATCGAGAATATTATGGGAATTAATAAATTCCACGATTTGGCTGTGCAAAATTTTTTCGAATAACTTGGAGAATTCGCATAGATTGGCTATAGGCCTAGTGTCCGAAGGGGAGGTAGGTGTTTTTACCTTGGACAGTGGGCGCAATATGGCACGTTTCCACAGCGAGAGAGAGAGAGAGAGAGAGAGAGAGAGAGAGAGAGAGAGAGAGAGAGAGAGAGAGAGAGAGAGAGAGAGAGAGTAATTTCTATCGGTAGGGCGTTATACGTATTCAAACCTTCATAAAGTAGACTTTTCTGCGCGCTTCTCGTCCTGCGATATTGAATTCTAATATTCTCAGCCTGCCTCGTTTGCCGTCCACTCACATCTCCTACTTTTTCTATCCTATTATTTAAATGTTTAGGCATTATGCCTCTTACTATCTTCAAAATAAAAGTGCATACATTGTACGTTAGCCTCTGTCTTACATTCATAAACTTAAGGGTTTGCAGCATCAATTCAACCTTTGTATATCGCGAGCATTGTAATATGACTCTCATTGCACGGTTTTGTGCCACTTGCAGTCGATTCAGTTGCGTTTCACACATGCCTACTAATAACGTTGCGCAATATTCAAAATGAGGCGCTATGATAGACTTATACACAGTACATTTAGTGTACACCAATATATCATTTCCTATTCTATTCAGAAAACTCACTTTTTCCCCTATCTTCTTTAACATATAATCACAGTGATCCTCCCAGCGGAGTTTACTATCAATCATTACACCCAGATGTTTCGCTATCTCGACACGCTCTATTACAGTTCCATCCAAACTTTTTACTATTATGTCTGTTTTTATTTCTTTCCTTATACTTCTAATTATCATATATTTGGTTTTATCTGCATTCATTTTTAACAAATTCACATTCATCCATTCTTCGAGTATACCGAGCACCATATTTAATTTTATTTCTAATTTCTCACAACTTTCTCCTGTTACACTTGCGGTCGTGTCATCTGCAAATAATCTAAATATACTTCCCTCCGGACAGACTTTAACTATATCATTTATATACAAAATAAACAATAGAGGTCCTAATACGGATCCTTGAGGCACGCCATATATTGTCTCAATTATTTTAGAACATATATCATTGAATCTAACTTGCTGCTTTCTATTACTTAAATACGATATTATCCATTCCAATACCACTCCTCTTATTCCATACTGATATAATTTTTCCACTAATCTTACTCTATCAATTGTCTCAAACGCTCTCCTGAGATCCAGAAATAATACTCCTACCATTTTTTTCTCCTCAATTATCAATTTCCATTCTTCGATCAAACTTTGAATTGCTGTCTCACACGACTGCTGTTTCCTAAAACCCAATTGGTATTCGGTTAATATTTCATTATCTTCTATAAATTTATCCAACTGTTTTTTAACAACTAACTCTAACACTTTTTCATATATCGGTAACATATTAATCGGTCTATACTTGCTCGCTTTTTTTGGTTTGCTTACCTTTGGTATCGGTATTATCGTGGATGTTTTCCATCCTTCTGGAAATTTATCTGTCCTAAGCGAATCATTTATTACACCTACAAACTCATCTTTTATTACAGGTAGCACCATTTTCAATATATTACTATCTATCCCTTCCTCTGTTCTGTTCTGTCGTGTTCCCTAACAATTTGTTCCAGGTCTCTTGCAGTAATTGGCTCAAAATTTTCCATAATTCCCTTATTCTCAATTACGTAAATAGATCTTTTACCTGTGCCTTTTGTCCCCTTATTACTAATAGATTGCACAATGTTACTAATACTTTTTACATAATATGTATTAAATTTATCCGCTATATTGCATTCTTCCATGTCTTCTAATATTTCAAAATCTACGTTATCGATGTTCTCTGAACCCCTTTGCTCACCCTTAATTAATTCTTTCAAAGTTTTCCACATCTTCGTAGGATCCCTCCTATTATTATCTATCATATTTTCATAATATTCCTTCTTTTTTGCCCTGATGAGTTTTACTACTGCATTTCTTTCATTCTTGAAATGTTCCCAGTCCTGCTCCTTACCTGTGCTTATTGCTCTACTGTGAGCCTCATTCCTTCTATCTACTGCTATTCTAATTTCATCTGAGTACCACTTTTTCCCTTCCCATACTTTCGGAATCTTAAACTTTTTCTTAGGTGCTACAGTATCCAATACATTTACTATACTATTAACAAATCTCCGCCCTTATACTTATATCTAGCCCTTGACCTTGCTAAGTTCTTTCTTCCATTAGCCTAAGAAATTCATCTACATTAAATTTACTATAGTCCCTGCGTCTCTAAATTCTTTATATTTATTCCTCTTTTTATTCATATTAAATTCTACTTTTAGCCATGCATGATCCGTTATTTTAGGTTTCTCATTCACTTGTACCTTTCCTTATTCGAAAAAATTAAATCTATCATCGTTCGACTATCTTTTGTAACTCTCGTTGGACAATCAACATACTGCCTCATCCCTAGGCTTTGCATTACCGTTAATAATTTCTTTGTGTAAAATGAATCTACCATTATATCTATATTAAAGTCCCCTATCACTATACAGTCATACTTTATTATTAAATTTTAAAGAGAGAGAGAGAGAGGGGGAGAGAGAGAGAGAGAGAGAGAGAGAGAGAGAGAGAGAGAGAGAGAGAGAATAAGGTATTTATAAAATAAAGTATTATTATTGAAATGTAAGTCTATAATATATAACAAAATCTATTGTATTCTTAGGTCTCTTCTACCCCTATTTCATATATAATTATTTAAAATTTGATTGATCAGTTCTCGTGTTACACACATTTGAAATTTCGGAGAATTCGTATATACATAGAAGCTTTATAAAACTGGATCTAATCAACCAAATCTTAAATAATTATATATGAAATAGGGGTAGAAAAGACTGAAGAATATAATAGAATAGAAAAGTTGCCAATAATTAATATTAAATTGTCAAAAAATATCAATTTATGAAAAGTCTCAATTGTTGAGACTTGAGATGTAGCCCTTAAAGGTTAAAATTTTAAAATATTGGCAATTTCTCTAATTCTATTATATTCTTCAGTCTTTTCTACCTCTATTTCATATATAATTGGTTAAGATTTGGTTGATCAGTTCTGGAGTTATAGAAATTTCGGTAAATTTGGCACATACATACATATACATACACACATACCGACATTTTATAAAATAGCGATTTTTCGACGTTTTAGAACATTCTAAACACATTGGCAGCGGCAACTAAAAAAAATTTTTTTTACGAAAACAAAGCTTCCTCTATGAGGAAGCAAAATTATCCGATTTTACCGAGATCTCATTTCCTATATAATTAGTGCGAGGTTCTTTAAGCCTTCTTGTTTTATTAGAAAAGAGTTTAGTTATACATTTTGAGTTAATTTTATTGTGAACGCCTACTGTCTCCCTCTTTTCGCTCGTGTCTTAGCCGCTAGATACACATAGAACAAGGCGCAGAACACTTTATCTTAGAAGCGTTCATACTATAAATATAATGGAATTGTAATCCCTCTAAACAATATCAAGTAGCTAGTTAGTAATTAATAACAAAAAATTTTTAACTATTAATCAAATATTATTCAATGAAAGTTCTAATTAACTACTTGATATTGCTTAGGGAGATTACAATTTCATCTTACATATAGTAAAAATTCTTGAGACGAAACGTTACGTACCTTGTTTACAGGCGTTCAGCGGTTTGTTACTAAAACATGTACAGCAAAAGAGGAATACTAGATGTTGACAATGAAATCGGCTCAAAATGTGTAAATAAAACTCAGTTCTACTCTACTTAATCTTATTATACATATTTCCAAAAACAAAAGAATCCTGGGGTTTGAACGTAATATATACATTTATAATCTTTACATTTATAAACTTTATGTTTTTATAGCGTATTTTAGTCCACGAGAGAGTCCTATTAGTCCTATATACGTATACTTTTTTTCCTATTAATGTTTGATTATACAGGGTGTTCAAAAATTCGATGTCCAAAATTTTAGGGGCAATAGAATAGATTAACCAAAATAAATGTTTTTTGTTAAAGAGGGTTGCTCAAATCAAAATTATAAGAATTAGTTCTTTATGGAGGATATTCGTCTATGGGAATCTGTCGTCCATGCCGAAGTTGAAGACAATTGTCTGCATGGTTGTCGAGTAATTAATTATTATCGAAGTTATACTCTTATACACGAGCGATATAGCAAAAACACTTTTAATACAACTCGGTAATTATTCACTTTAGGGGAAACATCTCCGATGACCTTGACCTTGACCCTGAGTAACTTTTTCTTATAACTTACTCGTCGCTCATTGCTTATTTAAAAGTTATGAACAAAAAAAGTTCGAGAAATATAACAATGTCAATACTAAGGGAAGTAATTTGCTGATATATGTATATAGACAGTACACATGTAAGCGGGAGGGGCTGCTGCTCCTCTCTCGCAGGTAGGGGTGGATAGGCGTGGATCTCGCTTCGCGTGGATGTTTGGACAGCATTGTACTTTCCACGCAAAGCGAGGTTCATTCCACCTCACCCCAATCCTGTTCATAAGGTGAAATGAGATTTATCATTGTACGGTTTGAGTTTTCAACTTTCCACGCGAACTAAGGTCCACCCCCACCCACTCTTGCCTGCGAAGGAGGGGCGGTAGTCCCTGAAAACGCATGGAAAGTGTATGCGTGGGGGCAGTAGGTTCCACCCTTCTCACGATTTCCACATACTGTGACGTGACAAGTCGCGTCCACTTTCCGGACGGGCTCGGCCGAGGGGAATTTGGGGATGCTCCCTCGCGCGGAGCGGGGGAAGGGTCCTAGCTTTACATTAATCTTACAAGTAAACCTACGGAGGTGTCACTCACCGATTTTAATGAAACTTTGCATGTTTGTAGAACTTCGAAAAATATTGGACACGTATTTTTTTTTATCGGCAAAGGTCCACTCTGAAGGGTGGAAAACTACCCCTTAAAGATAAATTTAACATATGGTGAAATAAGTTGAAAATTTTAAAAAGTAAAATGTTTTAGGGGGTTTTTGGGGTCGCTGAAACTAAATCTTATGTCAAAAGTATGAAATTCAAAATGGCTGACCCAATATAGCGTTCAGATACATTAAAATTTTTATTATTTTTTATCAAAATGAGTAAATTTTAAGAATGCTTGTTATCACACAATTAAAATTTCTGATTTTTGGGTCGATGTTTTTAAATATAATGTTAAAGATATAAAATTCAAAATGGCGGTTTCAATATGGCAGCTATATACATTAAAATTAATAATTTTTGCAAAAAATGTGTTGATACAAGGTTCTCACCTTTCGAGATGCTTTTTTACAGTGAGTCCCCTCGCCTCTCACCTTTCGGGGTGCTTTTTTACAGTGAGTCCCCTCGCCTCTCACCTTTCGGGGTGCTTTTTTACAGTGAGTCCCCTCGCCTCTCACCTTTCGGGGTGCTTTTTTACAGTGAGTCCCCTCGCCTCTCACCTTTCGGGGTGCTTTTTACAGTGAGTCCCCTCGCCTCTCACCTTTCGGGGTGCTTTTTTACAGTGAGTCCCCTCGCCTCTCACCTTTCGGGGTGCTTTTTTACAGTGAGTCCCCTCGCCTCTCACCTTTCGGGGTGCTTGTTTACAGTGAGTCCCCTCGCCTCTCACCTTTCGGGGTGCTTTTTTACAGTGAGGTCCCCTCGCCTCTCACCTTTTCGGGGTGCTTTTTTACAGTGAGTCCTCTCGCCTCTCACCTTTCGGGGTGCTTTTTTACAGTGAGTCCTCCTCGCCTCTCACCTTTCGGGGTGCTTTTTTACAGTGAGTTCCCCTCGCCTCTCACCTTTCGGGGTGCTTTTTTACAGTGAGTCCCCCGCCTCTCACCTTTCGGGGTGCTTTTTTACAGTGAGTCCCCTCGCCTCTCACCTTTCGGGGTGCTTTTTACAGTGAGTCCCCTCGCCTCTCACCTTTCGGGGTGCTTTTTTACAGTGAGTCCCCTCGCCTCTCACCTTTCGGGGTGCTTTTTTACAGTGAGTCCCCTCGCCTCTCACCTTTCGGGGTGCTTTTTTACAGTGAGTCCCCTCGCCTCTCACCTTTCGGGGTGCTTTTTTACAGTGAGTCCCCTCGCCTCTCACCTTTCGGGGTGCTTTTTTACAGTGAGTCCCCTCGCCTCTCACCTTTCGGGGTGCTTTTTTACAGTGAGTCCCCTCGCCTCTCACCTTTCGGGGTGCTTTTTTACAGTGAGTCCCCTCGCCTCTCACCTTTCGGGGTGCTTTTTTACAGTGAGTCCCCTCGCCTCTCACTTTCGGGGTGCTTTTTTACAGTGAGTCCCCTCGCCTCTCACCTTTCGGGGTGCTTTTTTACAGTGAGTCCCCTCGCCTCTCACCTTTCGGGGTGCTTTTTTACAGTGAGTCCCCTCGCCTCTCACCTTTCGGGGTGCTTTTTTACAGTGAGTCCCCTCGCCTCTCACCTTTCGGGGTGCTTTTTTACAGTGAGTCCCCTCGCCTCTCACCTTTCGGGGTGCTTTTTACAGTGAGTCCCCTCGCCTCTCACCTTTCGGGGTGCTTTTTTACAGTGAGTCCCCTCGCCTCTCACCTTTCGGGGTGCTTTTTTACAGTGAGTCCCCTCGCCTCTCACCTTTCACACGTTATTCTTGAAAGTTTTGCAAATGTGATAATCTGTAAAGAAATGGTTCATGCATAACGATTTTTTACACCATGCACACCTAATTACCGCTGCAGTACTACATAAATTACAGATTGCCGCACATTTCTTAAAACAGTAATCAACAGGATTATCAAATTCAGGAGGTTTTTCCGATATGTAACCACTTTTATACCAAGCGTATTTAATAAAATTTTTAAATCGAGGGGAAGAAAACTGGATATGGATTAGTGATTGGAGCTTAATAATATTATTACGGTGATGCAAATTGATGTCGTGATTGTATAAAACAACTGTGTCCGAAAAATATCTGATAAAATTTTTCCAAGTTCTAAAGAAGAATACATCAAGCGGTTGTATCATTCCTGTTGTACCTGCAGGAATATTTTCAATTTGGATTGATTTTTCTGATTTTAAAAATGATTCAAATAATTTTGAATTTTGACCGCTCCACGAGTCTAATAGCAACACACTTTTATCACTGGATGATGAGAGAAACACTTCCTGGAACCATGTTTTTACAAGAGCGGATGTTAATTTACCTGAATTTGAAGCGAATGTAAGTACATTTTCAGCCTTGAATAAATTTTTTTGTACTCGCGGTCCAAATTTTCCATCTGTCTCTTGCAGTACAATTAATAAGGGCGATAGTAAAACACCACCTGCAGAAATAATAGGCTGAATCGTGTAACTGTGAGTCATTGAATTTATAGATTGAGTCAGTGCTTCAACTTTTAATTCTCCTTTAAATGATAAAGTACGTCCGGTATGCATTTCTAAATTGAAACCTGATTGATCAGAATTCCAAATATTGCTTTCTCCAACTATTAACATTTTTTCTTTTATACCTTGTACAAATGTCAATGCTTGTTCTTTAAGTTTAGCTTTATCAGTTAATGTTTTTTGTGTTACAAATTTATTTATTTTCTAGAAACAATTCTATGGTTTCGCTTGAATTCATGAACCCATTTTGTAGAAGCTGTAAATAGATTTGACGACAAACAAACTTCATCTCGTGCTTTTAAAGCCCATCTGCGAATGTCTATATCGTGAACTGTCAAAGACTTTTCTACAGCTTCTTGAAATTGAATCAAAACGTATTTCGAAATATTTTTTAATTTATCATATCGGGTTCCATCATTCATGATTTGTTCTTCCCATCGATATAACTGTCGCTTGGATTTCACTTGTTTAAACCTTTGTTGCACTGATTCAAATTTTAATTTCTTTTTTTTCCCTGAATTCCAAAAGTTTATAACTTTTCTTTTGTACTCTTCATCTATTTCTTCATTTGGAGTTGCACAGAAATCAAAATTCTCATCGATATTAAAGTTATCGCCATCATCTTCAATTGAAATGGGCTCCGAAATAACATTTTTATTTTCAAAAGAAAGGGTATTGTATGTTTCTACAAACAGAGAATCTTGAATTGCATCTTTAATAAGACTTTCTATTTGAAAGCTGAAAGCCTTTTCATCTTCATTTATAACAGATTCTAAATTATATTCAGGTTGATCAAAGGCTATTGTTAAAAGCTTTAAAATATTTTTTGGATTCATGATGATATGATGTTACAGAAAAAGAATAAATAAGAAATTAGAAAATTCAAATGATTTGGATAATAAACTAGTAAATTAGCAATAAAATTACACGAGACTGTCAACAACTCGACATGTGCCCAAAGATAAAAATAGTCGTAATATTAGAAAATGAAACAAAAGAACACGAATTTGGAAACAATTGCTGCATAAGGCTTATAAGTCACATAGACGTAGTACAGATATAGATTGCTCATGAACAGGGCTCGGAAGTTTATGCGCGATCCCGTGTCGCACGCGGATTAGCGCACGAGTAAGTCGAACTCTCGCTGAAATGAGATAGCGCTCAAGGAGATTCGATGTTCGCCGATGACAACTGATCTATGTTGACAATTTCAGCTATGTGCCGTATTTACGATTTTTTTCAACTCTGTTGAAAAAACGTAAACATCAGATCGCTCCTCAGTGTATCCATCCACAATATACGTATGGTGGATAGAAGTGATCTGATATGTGACTTATGAGCACCCCGAAAGGTGAGAGGCGAGGGAACTCACTGTAAAAAAGCATCTCGAAAGGTGAGAACCTTGTATCAACACATTTTTTGCAAAAATTATTAATTTTAATGTATATAGCTGCCATATTGAAACCGCCATTTTGAATTTTATATCTTTAACATTATATTTAAAAACATCGACCCAAAAATCAGAAATTTTAATTATGTGATAACAAGCATTCTTAAAATTTACTCATTTTGATAAAAAATAATAAAAATTTTAATGTATCTGAACGCCATATTGGGTCAGCCATTTTGAATTTCATACTTTTGACATAAGATTTAGTTTCAGCGACCCCAAAAACCCCCTAAAACATTTTACTTTTTAAAATTTTCAACTTATTTCACCATATGTTAAATTTATCTTTAAGGGGTAGTTTTCACCCTTCAGAGTGGACCTTTGCCGATAAAAAAAAATACGTGTCCAATATTTTTCGAAGTTCTACAAACATGCAAAGTTTCATTAAAATCGGTGAGTGACACCTCCGTAGGTTTACTTGTTAGTTGGATCTTAGTTCATAGGAAAGATTGCCAGGGATGACCGGAGCGCAGTTGTAACGGCCGTGAGCCGCAACGAGGGAAATTGAGAGGACACGGAGACGGCTGGGGGACATGGCTGGAGATCGGGCCGCGTCCGTCCCTCCCCGTGAACCACGGCGAGCGCCCATGGAGGATCGACACCGCGATCGGCACCAACGGCCAGGGACAACTGCATACGCCCGGGGGACGCCCTGAGCTGCCCGAGAGAGCCAGGGTTAGCGAAACGGCACGAAGAAGGTACCGTCCTCGTGACCGTCGCCCCACGGGTTGCCGGCGACGTGGCCATGACCCGGCCAGCCAGGCACACGTTACGCCGAGCTACGAGTCGCGGCCAGGACAGCCGGACTCGTTACAAAAGGCCGCGCCGAGGTGGAGGCGCGAGTAACAGCGTCGCAGCAGTGGAGGCGCCGTGGAGTAACGCCACCGCGGACAGTCAGGGACGACGCTCGGATTGGAGAGCGCGCGCGGAACGCACCGAGTGCGCAGGCGCGGGGAGCCGACGCGAGCCCGACACGCCATTACCCCGGCACTGTCGTGCCAGCCGTGACGAGGGACGCATCTCCGGCCTCGAGGTGGACCTCCCGGACAGATTGAACAGCGATTCCTTGTAAGGTCACCACCCTGGCGTCTTCGCGGTGAAACGGACGTTCTGCTCGAGGCGCCGGCCCCGGAGTGTGTATAGAGTACCTGCCGTGCTGTTACCGTCGCGAGAGAGTAAAAAGGGAGGATCGTATCGGAATCCTCGCCGGGGCCTCGCCGACAGCAGAACTCCAAGTAGGTAGAGACCGTAGGGGACCCTCCCCGGGAATTCCGCCGCGGCCGACAGTCACCCGCGTGCGTTTCGTGAGTGTCGTTTCGTGTGTTGTGCGCGATCGGACGGCGCGGGACGACGGGAGTCGCGCCGGGAAGATCGCGGTAATAATTGTGTTAGGCGGGCGCCGAGTGGCCATGTACTTTGGAGGGCACTCGACCCCGTTATTGTGACGCTACGCATTCGGGCTGCGGAGACCGGTAATTGGCGTTGGCCGCGATCGTCGGGATCGACGTGGCACCGCGGAATCGCCGGACTCGTGCGAGACGGGATTTGCGCGGCTGACCGCGGGATCGTCCGCGATACGTGTTTAATTTCGTGTTTCGTGTTGCGTACGGGATCGCAAACGCCCGAGTGCCGCCAGCGAAAGTCACATAAGTTTCGTGTACGTGGCATGCGACCGCGTCGTGTATATCGTGTTATAGCGTATTTGCTTGTGTCGCGTTGCATAGTATTCGTCCCCGCGGAATCGTCGAGTCGAACTCGTCTTAGGAATTCGTTGATTGCGCCGGTACCCTTGAGGTATGTTCTATCGCGGTAATCTTCGGCTTCTTTGCTTTTGCGTTAACTAAGTATTCGCGTTAAACTCTTGCGCTTTCTAAGCAGTCGCGTTCGTGGAATATTCGCGTTGATATTGCGCTATTCCGATACTGGTGTTCGTCGTTCGGCGACCTATTCGCGTCCGCCGTCTTGCGATAGTATTTAAGTATTCGCGTTCGTTACCTCGTCTTAGTATTAAGTATCGCGCTACCGTAGACCTATCTCGTTTATCTATGTTCACTCTTCTATTTCTATATTCTTGTTTTCTTTTCAAATATATTATATTTTCTTTTATTCCTGTGCTCTAATTGCGTATCGCCCCGCTCCAAATTCCCGCCGACCAAAAGCCCAGCCCTGAGTCTTCGGGCAAATTCGTGAGTAAATTAATAGTAGTATCGTGTTCGGTGGCGTGCATAGTCACGCCTGGCGCCCAGATTAAGTGAGAGTTGTTGCATCGGTAAGTTAATCCACGATAGCCCTCCTCCGGATAGCGAGACCGGAGGAAAAAGCGTCGCAATACATATTAGTCATTTGTGCCTTTCAATACACTCAAATAACTGTTATATTTCTCAAACTTTTTTTGTTCATAACTTTGAAATAAGTAATGAGCAACGATTAAGTTATGAGGAAAAGTTACTCAGGGTCATGTCCTTGACAACATATGTCAAGGTCAAGGTCATTGGAAGTGCTTCCCCTAAAGTGAATAATTACCTATAACTCTCGAGAACATATTAAAATGTTAAAAATTAATAAAAATAGATGCAAATAATTCTTTACATATTTAGGAAGGACGTTTCCGAAGACTGAAATGATTTGTCTACATAGTTATCAAGAAATTGTAAAAATAAAACAGCATATTGCCACATTTCAACGTGGATAATAATGTATTTGGGTTTTAATTGTACAAACAACGATTTAAAACCTTCAGAAACAGCTAATTAAATGCATTCCACATATTCATTTGCTAAAACTCGTTTATGTCACGCGACGAAAGATTTGAACGCAACACATCTATAGGCTTTTCCCTTTTGCCGCCTGCCCCACGCAATGTGTGATACCAACCACCCTCCTTAAATAACTATGGGTCTGAAACTAACATTGAGCACTTGTGAACCTGCGCAGATAAAATAAGAGATTGGAGAAGGTTATTAGGTGTGATTGAGAATTACTTTATTATAGCAATGATCAAGCTGATAGGGACAATGCAGAGACTAAAAAAATATGATACCAAAATATGATACCTTCTCCAATCTTTCATTTTACCTGCACAGGGGTAATTATATAGAGATACGGACCACCCTCCGATGACCTTGGCCTTGACATATGTTGTCAAGGTTGTCACCTTTCTGAGTGACCTTCAGAAGGTTATAGCCGTCTGTCATTGTTTGTTAAAAAGTTATATTAACAAAAAGTTTAATAAATAAAATGTAATTTTCTGACACTATATATAGACTATATGCTTTCATATTACATTCTTTACTAACATAAGCATAAGTTCTCCTTGATTATTATCTTTTCTATTGTTAATATTTCTTGCAAATTTGAAACTGTACTCTTCGAAATAGACATCTTCGTATAAGACAGGTTTTCATACAGATAACATTCTGTTGAACTATCGGAAAATACCAGTATTAAAAAGAGAATAATAAAAGTATAAAAAGTATAAAAGTAATAATGTATTTATATGCTGCTATTTCAATTAAATCGTTAAAGCAGACATAACAGTTCATGTTTTTGATTAAAGCAGAGAATATTTTGTATTGTTTTCATTTAATTTTTAAATTTAGTAATTATTTTGTTTAACGGGGAAAGTTGTGTAGGCCGCTTTTCACTTTCTTGTTAATAACTTTTTAATAAACAATGACCGACAACTAAAACTTTCTGAAGGTCACTCAAAAGGGTGATCATGACAACATATGTCAAGGTCAAAGTTATCGGAGAGTGGTCCGTATCTCTGCACCATTACCTTTTTCTATTACTCCTAGAAGTTTAGACATCGAGTTTTTGAACAGTAGAAGACAATATAAAAATGATAAGAATTGTAAGATTCTTGATAACATCTTATAGATAGCATTGTGTATTCTAAATGTATTGTAAATATATTGTAGTACTAATTGTGAAATATTTTTAGATTGTTTGATGTATTCACAAAATTCATCAACCTATACTATATTAACCGGATTAAATAGCACTTATGGAAACGTATCCTTCTGGATTAAAGTTTGGAATCCTCTTGACGAACAAAATGTATATCAATATTGTTAAATATAAATAAATCTGATAAATTCAGGCAACATAAATCATAATGCAATTATTGAAATTAATCTAATATATTTAGGCAGAAGCCAGAATATTATTAAGCTTGCTTCCAATTCCATCTTCTGCTAAGAAGATCGCTCAAGATTGGAAGGCAGGAGTTGAACTTTTGATTTCGAATAATATCAGCGGTCAAACGTATCCAACTATTGATGTTAGTGCACACAATTCATACGAAGAAAAAAAATACAAATGTTTAAACGGTGAAAGCATTAATGTGATGTAATATCTGATTAATTACTAATATATATTTTTAGATGCATCTTTTCGAAAATACACCTGAGATATTACTCAGTTCTAAATGGATTGGTTTGTGGATTGCATGGGGCGGTGGTTTTATATCACTTGGAATGCATGGTGTATCTAAACCATTAATTATGGACAAATATAAAATGGAAAATAGTATTTCAAGTTTATTTCCTGACAGCTTTTTGCATTATGGCATTATGGGCACTGGAATTTTATGGAGAACGGAGTTTTGTCAAAAATGTATAGTGGCTTACATATAAATTGCAATATTGCGGGTTAGATTCCGATAACCCTGGCGCCTTAATTTGACGATGGTTTATGGTAGTACTTTTAATGCTGAACAAAAAATTATAGGTCTTATAGGGCTAACTGCTCTGGTTTTCGAGATATACAGTGTTAAAGTTGGTAAAATTTTAGATTAAGGGTGACACACGCGCGCGGGAAGGGGGGGGTCCAAGTGACTAATATATGACCATTTCCACGCGTGGAAAGTTATAAACCCATATGGCACCCCGTTTCGCGTGGAAAGTGTATGCGTGGGGCCAGTAGGTTCCGCCCCCCAGTCACATAGGTTGGTGGCGTGCTTTACAAGCTCGTTTAAGTAGAGATGGTATTAAACAAGATAAGTTAGTTGATCATTTATGTGAATATTTGTGGCGATATACAATAAAAAGAATTGGAGGAGACTTATTTTATGTATTACTAGATGACATAAAATATGTGTATTTAGGAAATTAATAGAGAATATATAATGTTTCATTATGTATATATATAAACGAGCTCGTAAAGCACGCCACGAACCTACCTGTGACCGTTTGTTATGATTTTGTTCGTCGCGTAGTACATTCCTCGTCTTCCTTTCCTCCCGCTCCTACTCGGCTTCATGTAAACAACAGTACGAAACATTGACTGCTGTATTCGGATAATAGAGAATATACCGACACTTTCTCTCACCAGTATACGAACAGAGATAATCAGTCCTTTTAAGGGTCACTATATATTTATAACGTCGGAAAATCCGGAAAGCCATGTTGGAAAAAACAGGTTTAAAAATAAGGTAAAAATAGGTTTAAAAAATAGGTACATATTTTTCGGGCTCCCCCGATTGATTATTACTGTTGGAGTCACAACAAAGGTTTTTACCAAGAGAGTCGCAAGAAAATATCAAAATTCAGAAAAGGGCCTATTGTAAAGAATTACCGAAAAAAAAACGAGTTTTTAACTTTTCACGCAAACCGAAGTTCACTCCCACCCCCTTGCTTGCGGTAGCCCCTCCCCCGCTTACGTGTGTACTGTTTATACACACACAATTGAGATATTATTTAAAAATTCATATTATTTATTTTTAACTTTAACACTGTATATCTTGAAAACCAGAGCGGTTAGCCCTGTAAGACCTATATAATTTTTTGTTCAGCGTTAAAAGTACTACCAGAAACCATCGTCAAATTAATGCACCAGGGTTATTGGAATCTTGCCATATTGCGTACCTACACGGAAAAAAAGGCTTGGTTGAATTTACCAAGTTTTTCTTGGTTACGTGTATATTGGTAACTACAACCATTGACTTGGTTGCCGTAACCATGTACACTTAGTTAGTTTGACAATTCAAATTTGGTTGGAACTATTGGTGCTTATAACCAACGCAATTGGTTGAGGTAACCAAGAAACTGTATGCTGATTGGTCACCCAGAAATTAGTTCTCACAACCAATGACCGTAGCTAGTTTAACCAAGTTCTTGGTGAATTAAAAAGTATGGCTGCACTGCAGTCGAAGACTGAACGTGCTAACGTACGGATGTCGTTGCGTCGTCGTTGATGATTTTTTTCATCGGCGTCGTGTGCGGGTATCGGTCGCGGTGAAACGCGAGCGGTAAGTAGTATAGTAATGCTAATTCGAAGCCATGGTGCTTGCGCGGGGGTACAGGGCCAGGGAATCCCCGCGCCGCTGAGATCCCCCCTTCCCGCCGAGATTCCCTCGCCCCGCACAATGGCTTCGAATTGATATTGCTGTACTGTTGCAGTAAACCCCTCGGCAGTGAGTTTCTCGGTCGTGTCCCGATAACTGCGTGTCCGCGGTATCGCCGTATCGGTGTTGTGAGGTATCTTGGAGAACGGGAGCGCGGCGGGAATCGCCGACGGATCCGCGAAGTCCTTCATCAACCTAACCTAATCTTCAGCACGCGGCCAGCGGAGAATCTACGTCCCGGATTCCGGCGACGCTCGCGAGCCCCGAGGAGCTCGTCGACTTTTTCCGCGCGCTCGGCGGTCGACTTCACAAATATTGGACACGAATACGCGCCACATACGTACGCCGCCGTCCCGACCGCGAAAGGACGGACGAGGCCGCGAGAGCTGGAGAAATAGGGGAAGTCGCGGCTTGATAGCCGCAGATCGCGGCTTGTTACATTAAAATATGTAATTTAAATAAATAAATAAATATTAAATACTTTATAAATACTTTCATAATTATATAGGTAACAACAGAACCGCAATTAACTAGAAAATTATACATTTTTATGTGAAATATTTTTTATAGCTCAGTTTATCCGTGAAAATATTTTTTCTTATATAATAAGAAAAAATATTTTAACGGATAAACTGAGCTACAAAAAATATTTCATATAAAAATGTATAATTTTCTAGTGCTTCGATTTATTAATTTCACCAATAAAGATGGTTAAATTAACTACGGCCGTTGTTTGCATCAGTCATGACAGTTGGTTCCATCAACCAACTAACTTGGTAAAGTCAACCAAAACAATAGGTTAGAGCAATCAAGTGACGCCTGAAGGTTACCAATTTCTTTTGGATGATCCAACCAAGTACTATGGTTGCTCCAACTACGGCAGTCTAACCAAGTCCCGTTGGTATATGTAACCAAGATATCAGCTGTCTTATATATAACCAAGGCACTTGGTCGAGGTGACCTTTTTTTTGGTTATCTCAACCAAGTCTTCTTTTCCGTGTACATGTTGCATATAAATCTTTTACGTGACGCGACGGGTTGCGAGTACTCGAGATGTTGAGATCTCATATAACGAGTGAACGGATCAAGTTCTAAGTAGGCTTGATCGATAGCTTGGTTTTCGAATTGGGGGGGTATCTCTTATAACATTTTCCGCTACGTGCCCTACGAGCGGAGATATTGCGACGTAAAGTCGAAAATGTGTAAATTTTATATTAAATACTTTCTTCTTCTTCTTCTACGTCGACGTCTTTCAACCAATCAGAGGTATCAGAGGAATGTAACTTTCACTTTTTCGACACTGGCGGTGCTGGTATCGCCAGTTTCGATATACACATTTCGATCGATATGTACACATACATACATATATGTGTATATGTATACTACGTGTGTGGCCTGCGCGCAGTGCAGACAGTGCGTTCAGCGCGCTGTTACAGTCAGTTAACCTACACGGTAGTGTCTCGCGTCATCATCAAGTATAAGCGCGGAGCGATACCGACCGTGACTCTTTACGTGATGCGACAATTAATATTTTTTCTGATTCAAGGTAATTGTTTTATTTACATGTAATTATCCTATTATTATACGACGCGAAGCGCGACCGCACCGTGACTCTTTTATGCGACTAATTGTAAGTGCATGTGACAGGAATATAGTATTTTACGTTTACATGAGTATTACTTCTATAGTAACTTATACGAATGATATCATCATAGTTACTATATAAAATCTCCCGTTTATGCGGAGCAATTATCGTATCGTTCGTAAGTTACTACAGAATTAAGTAACGCTCGCGTAAACGTAGTATAGGTTAGATTACCGGTTTTTTACAAAATATGTGATTTCTGCCCAGTGCTCTGAATGTTATGTGATTTTTGCCCAGTGCTCTGAATGTCATCTAGTCATACATATCAAGAATTTTCGATGGGCTTCTTCAGAAGATAGGATACAAAGAAAATCCTATAACGGCAGGGAGCTGATGTCGAGGAGATTTTCCCGTTTACGCGAAGTAATTATCATAAGTTATTATACTACAGAAGTAACGCTCGCGTAAACATAGGTTAGGTTACCGGTTTTTTACAAAATTTTACATAAAACGCGAGATTCATTTATGTACGCAAGTTCAACGCTTATTGAGTTAATGTGTAATAATTTTCCTATAGATGGAACGTAAAAAAGAGCAGGAAAAGGAAAGAGCGCTAGCGGCGAAGAAAAGATGCCGAAAAATCTCCGCAGTCAGAAAATGTGCAATCTGATGGCCCCGCGATTAAGAAGATAAGAAAAATCCAGATATAGATACAAGTTTCTTACCAGATAGGGAAAGGGAGGAGGAGGAAAAAAAATTTAGGGAAGAATTAAAGCAAGAATGGGCTAAAAAGTAAAACATGTTGAAGGAAGAAGAAATTGAGATCACATTCAGTTATTGGGATGGATCTGGCCATCGTCGGAGTGTTATAATGAAGAAAGGTGTATCAGTGATTTAGAGATACTCCAGTGTCACTTTTGGAGTAACATTGGCGTGATATATAATGTTCTGCTGCATAAATTCAATTTTTACATACAGGTAATTCTATCTATCAGCTTCTTCAGAGATGTTTAGAAGTTCTGAGGCATGAATTCAGCGAGCTTAAAACAGTAATGGCAGATCAGTTAATGTATGTCAAGGAGGATCTTCTTATATTACCGCACCATTAGACGTTTTACGATTTTATTGTAACTAAGGTAAATATACTAAATGATAAAACTTACGAAGCAATATCACAATGTTGGCATGTTATTTTATTTTACTTAGGTATTTATCACGATTGAAAGAATACTTTGAATAATTCTCCTTTATGTTATTTTAGATCATGGTACGAGAACAAACACATTTTTCCAGCGAGTAGATGGGAACCTTTTGATCCAACGGAAAGTTACGACAAGTATACAGTGTCGGATAAAAATAGAGGAAGAAAGATAAAATTTGATAAACTTAGATTCAACGAATTGTTCAATTTCGTTTAAAGGATTCAGATTAAAAGGACTGTAATTTAGTAGAGCTACATGATTGAGTAAATGAATTAAATATCACATAATTGAATGAATTAAAATAACAGTCCTTAAAAATACAATGTAGCTACACTATATATATATATATATATATATATATATATATATATACATATATATATATATATATATATATTACGATCTTCTTTATAATGAATCAATTGTATGATGAAACAAAGATGTTTATCTGGTTATTTATAATATTTACAGTCCTTTGAATCTGAATCCTTTAAACGAAATTGGACAATTCGTTGAATATAAGTTTATCAGATTTTATCTTTCTTCCTATTTTTATCCGACACTGTATACTTGTCGTAACTTTTCGTTGGATCAAAAGTTTCCATCTACTCACTGGAAAAATGTATTTGTTCCTCTCGTACCATGATCTAAAATAACATAAAGGAGAATTATACAAAGTATTCTTTCAATCGTGATAAATACCTAAGTAAAATAAAATAACATGCCAACATTGTGATATTGCTTCATAAGTTTTATCATTTAGTATATTTACCTTAGTTACAATAAAATCGTAAAACGTCTAATGGTGCTGTAATATAAGATCCTCCTTGACATACATTAACTGATCTGCCATTACTGTTTTAAGCTCGCTGAATTCATGCCTCAGAACTTCTAAACATCTCTGAAGAAGCTGATAGATAGAAATACCTGTATGTGAAAATTAAATTTATGCAGGAGAACATTATATATCACGCCAATGTTCACTGATATATATATATATATATATATATATATATATATATATATATACACACATTCACCTTTCTTTATTATAACACTCCGACGATGGCCAGATCCATCCCAATAACAGATTAACATAAAAGAGAATTATACAAAGTTATTTTTAATAATAAATACCTAAGAAAGACTTTTCCGTCATGTGATTCCTCGATTTCAACAAAAGCATCGTACATAACACAAATATCATTGTGAACATCATTCAAATAATTGCACGTGTCGAAAAATCCTGTGCCCAATCTAACAAACCCGATCATTTATCTTCTCATTTCTCACAAAAATTAAAGGAGAATGCTAAATTTATCTTTAAAAATAAGCAAAATTCAAGTAGCTGTAACTTTGTTAAAAATAAACGAAATTTAAATTTTAAAAAGGGGTTTTTAAAGCTTGAAATCTCTACTTTCGAAAGGTTACTATTATTTTTTAGTTTCTGTGAGTTTGATAATTTTTACATATAAAAAACTACGAGCCGAACGAAATAGAAAATTTTTCTTTCACTATGTGGACCTGTCACGTACACAAAAAAATCTGCGAAAATTTTCGACTTCCTAACATGAAAAAGCTTGAAGTTTTCCTTGTAAAATCTTTTTTTAATACTGTTTCTACGATTTTTTGTTACTAAGTTACTGTGGATGGAATAAGAAATGAGCATTTTGACTTTGATTGCTCATTACTCTCTGAAAAATCATCGTATCGCAGTTAAAAAAACAAATTCTTAAAGCTGAAACTTTGCTCTATTGTATAATTGCCAAATTTTTTTAAATAACATGTAGACATGATACAAATGAATTAAGATAATGTAAAAATTAGCGATTTTTTCTCTTTTTCATTTTGACACAGAAAAGAATTGTGCAGAACAACAACACAAATTTATTCTTTATATTTTTTGTACTTTTATGTACCTTGCATTTAAAAAAAATTGCTAAATAGCTAGGAGATTTTTTTCATGTTCAATTCACGAAAACTCAGCAACTAGAAATCGTAGAAACATTTTTAAAAAAAGATTTTGTAAGGAAAACTTCATCAAGCTTTCACGTTATAAAGTCGAAAATTTTCGCAAATTTTTTTTTATGCACGTGACAAGCCCACAAAGTGAGAAAAATTTTCTATTTTGTCCAGCTCGTAGTTTTCTATATGTAAAAATTATCAAACTCACAGAAACAGAAAAATAATAGTAACCTTTCGAAAGTAGAGATTTTAAGCTTTAAAATCCTTTTCTTAAATGTACAGATCCTTGTTGTTGAACATACAGAAGTGTTATGTTTACATACTATTATTAGACATACTATCACCTAAGGATATACTATACTAGTACATGTTTATAACATATTAAGCTGAATTGTATTGTATTCTATGTCGCAAAATATATATGTTATAAACATGTACTGTTTAATTCTTATATGATCCCTAATACTACAAAAAGAAATGATATCACAACAAAATTACCTTTTTAAAAAAAGGTAAAAAAATGGCGTTAAGTATACGCTAGCTCGAAGAAAGTGGTTATCTAAAAAAAAACCGATGAGGTATCTTTGTACCTAAAAAAACTGATGTGGTATGTTTGTACCTAAAAAAAACCGATGTGGTATGTATTTTCACAAAAAGAAATGATATCTATAAATTGCTTCAATTATAAAATGAATACTTCTAAGAAACCGATGTATGTTTGTATTTTCACAAAAATAAATGATATCTATAAATTGCGTCAATTATAAAATGAATATATATTCTTCGGAAAATAACTGTTGTATTATTTTTAAAAAATATCTTTGTATTTAAGTGTCTTCTTACACAAGTCATAATAGCTTCATTTTTCCTTACAGCCATTATAATATAACCAAATTCCGTTACCTAACTCAACCCAAGTGATATGTATCTTTTTAAATAAATGTTTTCTTGATTGATCTTTAAATAAAT
>JASTWL010001768.1:0-22633 GCA_035220575.1 Temnothorax rugatulus | reverse complement strand
GCAATGATTATAAATCGTGGTAACGATTATAATCGTCGTGACAAATCGTCACCGAGTTTCGACCAAGGATTCTAGTCATTTCTAAAGGTGATCGAAAGTTCTTGGTCGAAACTCGGAGACGATTGTCACGACGATTATGATCGTTACCACGATTATAATCATTGCCGGTATAGTCAATTAAATTCTCAATTGTATGAATTACATATGTTAATAAATTTTACATGGTAATATTGAAATGACAATATTAAGTGGTAATATTGAAGTTACAATTAGAGCTGAAATAAATGTATTTTTTTCAAAACCTTGTAAATACCTTTTTATTTATAAATAATATATAAGTATTGATAAACGTTTAATTTCCCAAATTATATAGATTTCTCTTCTTTCATACTTTCTCTCGGATCGTCAAAAAATAAATAAATAAATATAAATAAAGAAATATCGTGTCCTTGCGAAACATGTTTCCCGCCACATCAACCCATAGTGCAACTGGACTAGAAGTTAAATTTTGAATAAATAAAAAATTATATTTAAAAAGAATAGAACATGCAATACATTCGTAGTAAGTGCACATTTACAGAATATTCAGCTGGAGCTACAGCTATAGCTTTTAACTTCTATGCAAACTCCGTCTTTAACCCGGAAAACTTGGCATTGTATCACGAGTCAGTCTATCTCGATATCTTACAAACTGTATATTAATTAATGCAAGTAATGTTAATAATCATCAGTAATAATATATTTATTATCTATAATAATTTTAAATAAATAAAAATATCTTATTTTTCAATAATTTTTATACTTATATAAAATCGATAAAATGTTAAAACGTCATAAATAAAATAACATAAAACAAAGGAAATTTACATAAAGATAATAAATGAGTGTTATTACATATATATATAGACTTAATTTATTATGACAATGTAACACTTGTAATACGTAATAAGATACAATAAGATATAATAAGATACATAAGATACTATATATATATATAATGTATGTATAGCAGACAGGATATAATTGGTTTATATGACGCAGGATACAGTAGAACAGAAATTACGCAAATAACTGGATACAACAGAAAAACCGTTTACTCATGGATAAGGAAGTATGAAGAAAGAGGATCACAGAATTTACGAGATCATTAGAAAAATAAGACGTCCAAAAAAAACAACACTTGAACAAGATCAAGAAATTGTTGAAGCTATCGATGAGCATCCTTTCGAAGCAGCTGCAACAGTTTTACACGACAGGAATGTAAATATTTCTGAAAGTACGATCAGACGCCGTTTACATGCTGCTGGTGTTCATTCACGTCCCGCAGCGAGAAAAATTGAATTGAAGCCAGAACATCGAAATCGAAGAATCCAATTTGCAACAGAGTACTTGAACTTACGTCAAGAAAAGTAGAACAAAATAGTTTGGACGGATGAGAAAGTGTTTTCATCCGCAGAAGATGGACGATATCTCGTTTGGCGACCTCGTGGAGAACGTTTAAATCCAATTACGTTCTTCCAAAAGGATATAGCAGAAGAATTACGGTAGGGTTTTGGGGATGCATGACTTCGAGTGGACTAATAGATCTTGTAGAAATAACACCAAGAATGAACGCCGAAGAATATGTGGCAATTCTAGAAAACACATTAAAACCAAGCATTAGATGTATTGATCCAGAAGAACAGTATCCGGTTGTGAAAATAGTGCAAGATAATAGTGCAGTCCACACTTCAAGATTAGTTCAAAGATGGTTCGACGCAAATCCGGATATCCAACAAATGCCATATGGCCGGCAAAGTCTGCAGACTTAAATCTATGAATAGAAATGTTTGGACTCATATGAAACCGTCGTGGATATCTGACTCAAGAACGAGAGAAGCCCTGAAAACCATGTGCGTCAAGTCTGGAATGAATTATCTTTGTAGCCAAATTACAACAGAAAATTCGGTCAGTTTAATGAAAAGCCGCAATTAGTTTTAAATAACGAAGGATATTAATCCATGTTAAAATCCATTTTCTGAAACAAAGTAAGATTTAAAATTAATAATAATATTAAAAAATATTCATACTTTTTTAATTGTAATTTACAAAAATAATTATATTACTTACTAATACAGTGTATATGTATTTCTTTTTATATGCGATCCACATCACATGAAGCCAATTCCTCAGTCTCCCAAAACTGTCACTTGTAATTTCTAAAATAAGAATTAAGATTATTAATAATTATTTTTTATTTTTTGTTTTTTTATTTTTATTCTATATAAATTTAGAAGAAACTATACTTACTTAGTATGGTATCCAATATCCTTCCTTATTTATAACTAATTGCAGCCGTCTTCTCATTGAACTGACCAAATTTTCTGTGTAATTTGGCTGCAAAGATAATTCATTCCAGACTTGATGCACATAGTCTTTTAGTGCTTCTCTCGTTCTTAATTGGCCAGATATCCACGACGTTTTCATTTGAGCCCAAACATTTTCTATTGGATTTAAGTCTGGAGATTTTGCCGGCCATGGAATTTGTTGAATATCCGGGTTTGCGTCGAACCATCTTTGAACTAATCTTGAAGTGTAAACGGCGCTATTATCTTGCACTATTTTCACAACCGGATATTGTTCTTCTGGATAAATACGTCTAATGCTCGGTTTTAATGTGTTTTCTAGAATTGCCACGTATTCTTCGGCGTTCATTCTTGGTGTTATTTCTACTAGATCCATTAATCCACTCGAAGTCATGCTTCCCCAAAATCCTGCCGTAATTCTTCCGCTATATCCTTTTGGAAGAACGTATTTTGGATTTAAACGTTCTCCACGAGGTCGCCAAACGAGATATCGTCCATCTTCTGCGGATGAAAACACTTTTTCATCCATCCAAACTACTTTGTTCCATTCTTCTTGAGGTAAGTTCAAGTATTCTGTTGCAAATTGGATTCTTCGATTTCGATGTTCTGGCTTTAATTCAATTTTTTTCGCTGCGGGACGTGAATGAACACCAGCAGCATGTAAACGGCGTCTGATCGTACTTTCAGAAATATTTACATTCCTGTCGTATAAAACTGTTGCAGCTGCTTCGAAAGGATGCTCATCGATAGCTTCAACAATTTCTTGATCTTGTTCAGGTGTTGTTTTTTTTGGGCGTCTATTATTTTTCCGATGATCTCGTAAATTCTGTACTCCTGCTTCTTCATGCTTCCTTATCCATAAGTAAACGGTTTTCCTGTTGTATCCAGTTATTTGCGTAATTTCTGTCCTACTGAATCCTGCTTCATATAAACCGACTATCCTTCCTCTATCTCCTTCTTTGAGATTTGCGAATCTATTACGCTCCATGTCCGGACTTATTATAACCTTATAAACAATGTGTAACAAAAGACATACGATATATATACACATGCACGAACATGTGTATACACATACACACAACACACTTTCTCTCCAAAATAATATTAAAATTTTACCAGACCATCCACTGTTAGTAATGTAAATTATCTGATGTTGATTTTGTAACGAAAGAGAAGTTATTTAATATAATTATTATTTATAATTATTACTGATGATTATAAACATTACTTGCATTAATTAATATAAAGTTCGTAAGATATCGAGATAGACAGACTGGTGGTATAATGCCAAGTTTTCCGGGTTTAAAGACGGAGTCTGCATAGAAGTTAAAAGTGTAGCTCCAGCTGAATATTCTGTAAATGTGCACCACGAATGTATTGCGTGTTCTATTTTTTTTTTAATGTAATTTTTTATTTATTCAAGATTTAACTTCTAGTCCAGTTACACTAATTTGATGTGGCGGAAACCATGTTTCGCAAGACACAATATTTCCTTTTTTTTTGACGATACGAGAGAAAAGTATAAAAAAAGAGAAATCTATATAATTTGGGAAATTAAACGTTTATCAATACTTATATTATTTATAAATAAAAAGGTTTTTACAAGGTTCTGAAAAAATACATCTATTTCAGCTCTAATTGTAATTCAATATTACCACTTAATATTGTCACTTCAATATTACCATGTAAAATTTATTAACATATGTAATTCATACAATTGAGAATTTAATTGACTATACCGGCAATGATTATAATCGTGGTAACGATTATAATCGTCGTGACAAATCGTCATCGAGTTTCGACTAAGAATTCTTGGTCATTCTAAAGTTGATGCAATTTTAGATGCTTATAATATAAGCATCTTAATTAAATAATTAAATTTATTGCGAAAAATATTACCTCTGCCAGGGTAATATTTTTCGAAAGAAATTTAATTATTTAATTAAGATGCTTATATTATAAGCATCTAAAATTGCATCAACTTTAGAATGACCAAGAATCCTTGGTCGAAACTCGGTGACGATTTGTCACGACGATTATAATCGTTACCACGATTATAATCATTGCCGGTATAGTCAATTAAATTCTCAATGTGTTAATTATTGACTGGCGAAGTAAATGTTACTTATTCGATATGTAATTCATTTTCCTAATCGCTAATATCTGTTTCTTGTTCCTTATATTTTTGTTTCTGCAAATTCTTTGGCAGCTTCTGAAACAAAATCAATTATAGAAGAATATTATAAATAAAGAAGTATATTATAAATAAAGAATATTATAAATGAATTGAGAGAGACCAGCATCCATTTTCATAAACAAGTATTTGTCTTGCGACTTACCTGATGGACACGTCTTAAGAGGACAATATTGGTAACTGCATTTTCCTGCCTTCTTTACTGGCTTTATAACACCCAAGGAACTCTTTGGTAGCTCCTGAAACAAAATCAATCTCTGTCACATCTAATACGGCATCAGCTTCTATTCGATAGAAAAATCCTGTCAGTTTACAGATTGCTTGTTTCGGAGCTGAGTTCGTAACGTGATTTATTTAATAATTCAATAATTCATTTATTTATTTTATCATTAAATATTAATTAATTTATGTATTAATAATTTAATGACAGAATAAATAAATGAATTATTGAATTAATAAATAAATCACGTTATGAACTCGGCTCCCGAGCAAGCAATCTGTAAACTGATATGATTTTTGAGTGAATTAATAATTAATCAATTAATTAATCAAATTAGAATCAAAGCCATACTGTCCAAGGTTAGATCTTTGACAGCTTTATATTAATTTCTGTGTGAAACACAGCTATCGTTGGAACATTAATTAATTAATTAATTTTTAATTATTTATTGGTAAATAAATTATTGAATTAATAAATAAATCACGTTATGAACTCAGCTCCCGAACAAGCAATCTGTAAACTGATATGATTTTTGAATGAATGAATGAATTAATTAATTAATTTTTATTTATATAATAATTTAATTAATTATTTAATTCATTCATTCATTCGTTCATAAATAGTATTGTGCCAGCGACAATATTATTTGCACCGATAGACTTACCAATATATTTGGAATCTGTATTTCTTGCATTCTGCAAAAGCACCAACAGTATTATATGATTGAAATTGAATAAATTAAAAATATATCTTGTCACTTTGCATATTTATTTCAAACTTACGTCGTGTCAAAATATGTGCGCCAAAAGACAGCTGGGGACAGCGTTGCCGTTTCTCGATCAGTCACGATGCACGAATAGTTAGAAAGTTGCACGCGTTTTGAATGCGTTCCAAACGCATCAACTTCAGTGGACCAGGCATTAATGACGCCGTGTGTACCTTAGTCCAGGTCCAAATTTCATGTGGCATACAGATGGTTACGATAAATTAAAACCGTTTGGTTTTGCGATACATGGTTGTATTGATGGCTTTTCGAGGATGATTCTGTGGTTAGAAGTTGCAACAACGAATAATGACCCAAAAGTGACAGCACATTATTTCTTATCAACAATATTCAGTTTGAAATTTTTGCCTACTATAATGCGGTCAGATAAGGGCTCTGAAAACACTCTAATAGAATCGCTACAAATTTGTCTACGCAGCAAAGACGAAGACAAATTTTCTGGAGAAAAAAGTGTCATAAAAGGTAGAAGTGTTCATAATCAACGTATCGAATCTATTGGGGGCAAATGCGGCGTCACTCAGCTGATTTTTACATACAATTTTTCAAGTGCATGATGCAAAAAAACCTCTTCGATGGCAGTAAGCTACACAAAATGTGCCTGCAGTATTGTTTTGGTCCACTGATTAAGGAGGATTTATATCTGACAAAAAAACTATGGAATGAACATAGAATTCGGAAGCAAGCAGCGAGAAATAACATTGCTGGTAAACCGTATATACTTTTTCATTTGCCTGAAAAGGTCAATGCTCGCAATTACAAGAAGGATACAAATGGAGACGTTGTGAAGCGGCTTCTTCAAGAGCTTACAACTAAACCACATTTGATTGATCCTCATTTTAAGGAACTAGTTGAATTAATTCTACCGGAAGTTCAAATTGCAAGATCACCAGAGGAGGCTCTCGAATTGTATAAAAAAATTTTAAACAGAATTAGTCAATATACAAATGAAAGTAATCGATGAGGTATATTGTATGAACATTGTGGAGAGTATAGTTTCTTCACTAAAGAATCATATTATTTTTTGTTAAGATCGTCTTCACTTTTCCAACTTCTAAACATCAAACTTCGATTACAATTTAAATAATTTTAATATAAAATCAGTCTGACATTATATTAACAAAATATTGAAGAAATTTCTAATGTTTAATGAGTTTCAAATGAATAAATATAAAGCATAATTTATCTCTTAAATTTCTTGTAACTTCACTCGGCCAAGAAGAAATACATTATAATGGAGAAGTATTGCAAGATCATCTATACTCTTTTCTTGTTTCTTCTTTCAATGCACATTTCCCCTATACTCTGTCTCTTTTTACCGTTTTTCATACTTCTTTTTTCCTTTTCCTGAACGTTTTTCTCCTTCATGTAGACCTTTCCCTTCTTCTAACAAGTTATTGAAACACTTAAACAATATAATATATACGCCTGAAGTGATTAGCGAACGAAAAACGTAAGTCTACATACCTAATAAATTAACATTCACTATAGAGAAACTGTATATACGTTATAAAAGAATTTACATAAAATTAGTAACATGTTTTTTCATTCCGTAAGCCATAACAGGGTGGCCACTAAAAACTGTCGAATAATTTCCCAGACATTTCCCTGAGTTTTTTTTACTTCCACTGACAAAGTATTTTTATCAGCTTCAGCTAAGTATTGGATTGATAATAAAATTGTGAGCAACAAATTAATGAAGCCACACATCAATAGCTATTCCAAAATACACTGCTTCCTTAAAGAAGAAGCTTTGTTTTAACAAAATTTCTTAAAATTAAACTAAACTTTCAAGTTTATAAGGAAGCAATGTATTCACAAGATGATCAAAATAAATTATTCCTTCTGAAATGAATGCAGAGCTTATTTTATCTCGATTTTTTAAATTTTAATTTACATAGAGGAACTTTATTTTTTACTTCGTAATGTTATTCGTAAATATATCCCTGATATTCTCTGATTTTCCTGACGGTTTTTCTATTCCCTGACTTTTCCCTGACAAGTGGCCACCCTGCATAAGTAAGTTATAAGCAATGTAATGAATTTTTGAAAATAGTTTATTTTTACAAATAACAAAACTGTTCTTTGCTAATGTATTATTTATAATAGTAGTAACCCTGTTTTGGAAATTATAACTCATATACATAAAATATTACAATATTATTCTATGAACTTATGATTCTTCTTAATTAAAAACTTATTATTTTATTAACTATTTATGCTGTAAGTTTAAGTCTTTGAAAAATACTGTGTTTAAGGGGATCCTATAGTGGCAGTAGTTACCGACACTTTTTCATTTTGTCTTTTCTTTGAATTGGCTTTACAGAATTGCAAGTTCCTGGTCTAGAATTAAAGTACGCACAAAAATCTATGGCGCTGAATACGATTTCATATCGGGAACGAAAAGAAAACTAATTTGGGCACATGCAGCTGTCATTTGACGACAATAACAAAAATACTGCAGTTTATATATATATAATGACACATCAGCGCCATAGGGCAAACGTGTAGGAACAATATTGTGTAAATAGAACTAAGATTCAACGCCTAGAAAAAAAGATATCGTTAAATGAAGGTTTGCATGCAGAGGCACATGCAAATTGACAGGATGAGCAGTAAGTTGCTATAGCAGTAGTTGCCGGATCTTTTGAGAGATGGCGCTGCAGTCGCTGCAATCTGACAAGGCCAGATATATCGTACAGGTATCTCGTTAGACAAGGATAGACATATCGCACAGATGTCTCGTTAGACGAGGACAGATATATCGTACAGATGTCTCGTTAGACGAGGACAGATATATCGTACAGATGTCTCGTTAGATATGCCCTGCGATCCGATTCACGCTCACAGCATATAGCATATGCGCAAACATTATACATATGCCTTATACTTCCGACATTGCATATATATGTACATATTCAATACTTGATATACACATACGTGTGTGTGTGTGTGTGTGTGTGTGTGTGTGTACATACACACACACATACACATATATGTATATCAAGTACTAAATATGTACTGAATACGTTCCGTGTACTACTTTTCTACTTTCTCTCGTTTGTAAAGCCCCTTGCACAATAGGCAATAGCGATAGCGATAGCGACAGCAACAAGGTTGCCGACAAAGCTATACCTTTGTCGGCAACCTTGTCGCTGTCGCTATCGCTATCGCTATCGCCTATTGTGCAAGGGGCTTTAGACTCTCGATCTCGACTAGTGCACACATTGAAGGAACCGTGTACGTGTGCGCGCAAAGCGCTCACGTACACGGCTCCTTCCATGTTTGCGTCGCCTTCTTCACGTGCTTGGCCGCTTGGAAACAGGCAGCGTCTCGAAACTCGAAACAAAAAGCGAAATTTATCGTCCTACCCACATGTCGGTTGAAAACACAAATAATTATCTTGAAATTTTTTTCGAAACGTATTCTTTATTCTCTTACAATCAAACGAGATAGTATTTATAAGAATTGATATAAATAATATAGAATAAGCAGAAGTAAAAAGATAATCTATTACATAATTTTAAATAATGCTTTTCCCTAATAATAAAATATCGAAAAAGTATATATAATTTAATTAAAAATAATGCAAAGCGAATATATTCCTAACAACATATTACATAATAAAATCAGACAGTGATAACATACGGTACTAGACGGAAATGTTTCACTGGAAAATTGTTACAAATTGTTACAAACGATGGATGTTTCACTTTCTTCCTGATTACTCTCAACCTGATTAGTAGATTCACATACACAGTACACAAGGAATACTTTTTACGTAACGAAAACTTGTAAAGAGATAGGATCGATTTGCGTTATTAGAGGGAAACATATTCAACAATAACTAGACACGTTTGCGAGAAAAAAAAGTTTTGTACCTTATATTATCACTGATTTTATTATGTAATATATTGTAGGGATTCGTTTTGCATTATTCAAATCAAATTATATATACTCTTTCGATCTTTTATTATTAGGAAAAGCATAAAACTATGTAATATTTATCTTTTCACTTCTTCTTATTCTTTATTATTTATATCAGTTCTTATATAATACTACTTCGTTTCATTATAAGAGAATAAAGAATACATAAGAAATTTTTACATTCAAAAAAAATATACATATCACTTTTGCGTTCTTTACGAGTAAAGTTACAAAAAGAAGATATGTTACAAGAAGAAGATATGTAATGGACTAATCACCGATTTTTATTCTCTTGCATTTACGTGAATCTATATCGAAAATAAATCTATCCGTGTCGATCGTATCAGCTGAATAACTCTCTCTCTCTCGCTCGCTCGCTCGGCACGTTGACCTTGGCCGCGGCCGCAGTGTTCGTAAATAAAGGATCGCTGGCATGCGGTAGCGTGTGAAAGAATGAAAGTAATATTTTTGTATAAATATTACTTTTATTTCACAATCGTTGCAAATATATTAATATTTCTTTACTAATGTTTTAACTATTTTATATACATAGATAATGTATTGTTTTCTACGTGAAATAAATATTTGGCACATATTTAGACACGCTTATATTTAGACACGCTTATATTTAGACACGCTTATATTTTAACGTATTTGCAACAATTGTGAAATAAAAGTAATATTCATACAAAAATATTACTTTTATTCTTCCACACGCTACCGCATAGTACCGAGTCCGATAACACTAGCTGCGGCCGCGGCCAAGTTCGGCGCGCCGAGCGAGCGAGCGAGAGAGAGAATATCATTCCCTACTTCTCGCTCTAACTCATTGTCAGCTGATGCGATCGAGGCCGCTACTCCAGCTAGCCCTACATTAACGTATCCGTCGTATCCTAATATTTAATATTTATTATAGGAATATTTTTGTACGTATATGGGCATTTTCGCTGAAATTTTTATGTTTTGACCATGAACTACTCCAATAATTTTAACAATTTTTTCCGAGAAATGTTCTGAAAAGGAGAAGACACGTATTTGTTTGTTTAGGCCTATGACCAATATATCCGATAGTGTGATTTTTAAAATTTGCATTTTTCTGTAACTGTACTTTTTAAAATAATGTTGAAAATATTTAATCCTATCGAAAAATAACTGCGATGAAATTCATTCAGATTTAAATGAATTTCATGATGTATATATTCTTTTTAATTTCTGGACTAAGTTGTGTTATACGATGTGGAGGAAAAAATCGTTTTTCGTAAAGTTTGTCAATTTTTTAAATTAAAAACAAAATTTATAAAAATTATACACGAATATATATACACGGAAATTAATATTGAGCTGCCTAAGATCTAAGATTAGACCGAAAATGGCTTGTATTCTTATTCGATTGTATAAAAATTATATTGGAAATAATAACGAAATTTTTCAACTTGGAGCATGGAAAGATTCTTTTTCGAGTTCTACCTAATTGAAGTTTTTGTAATAATCTGAATTTGGGGCTCTATACTCGGACTAAAATAGTCTAAAATGCATCTATTACTGGCAGATTAATGTTCTATATCTTGATATTATATTGTTACGCATTAGAAAAACACATTATTCGGTATTATATTTTATTGTCTATTACGATTTTTCTATACAAAGCCTGTACTACGTTTTATAACTAATTCTATTTAATAAAGGTATAGTGTTCGATATATTCCGAAATAGAATATCTTTTTGTCTATCTTACAATGTACATATAAGTTGCAGATGTAGAATAAACAAGTAAAGTAATAAAAAATATATATATCTCGCCAAGAAACATAGCGCTGAATAATTTAGTTTTAAAAAGCGATCATCACAAAAATTTCAATTAGCGCTTACATCTGCAATTCGCGTGTACACTGCGAGATAAAGAAAAAGATATTCTTTTTCGGAAGATATCGAATACTATACCTTTATTAAATAAAATTAATTATAAAACGTAGTACAGGCTTTGTATTAAAAAATCGTAATGGACAATAAAATATAATATCGAAATAGTTATTTGTGCAACAAGTGCTGGAAGATGAAAATTCACGGGTGCGGAGTTGACGCACGAGCCGAAGGCGAGTGAGGTCACCGCACCCGGGAATTTTCAACTTCACGCACGTGTTGCACACCCTATTTTATGTTGCAAGTGCGTGGAAAGTGGTCCATCCCGCACGCGTCGCGGGACTTTCCATGCACGTGTGACATAAAATATATTTTTCTAAGGCGTAACAATATAATATCAAGATATATAACGTTAATCTGCTACTAATAGATGCATTATTTTGACTGCTTAGTCCGAGTAGAGCCCCGAATTCAGGTTATTACAAAAACTTCAGTAGAATTTATTGAAAAAAAATCTTGCCATGCTTCAACAGATCGAAAACGTTATTTCTAATATAATTTTTATAAATTTTGTTTTTAATTTTAAAAATTGACGAACTTTACGAAAAACGATATTTTCCTCTCGTACAACACAACTTTACTGTTCAGAAATTAAAAAATATGTATACATTAATTTATTTTAAAGTAACCACACTTCATCTCAGTCATTTTTTGATAGAATTGAATATTTTCAACATTGTTTTAAAAAGTAGAGTTACCGAAAAATGCAATTTTTACAAAAATTAAACTGTCGGATATATTGGTCGTAGGCCCAAACAAACAAATACGTGTCCTCTCTTTTTCAGAACATTTCTCGGAAAATAATGCCAAAATTATTGGAGTAGGTCAGGGTCAGAACATGAAAATTTCGGCGAGAATGCTCATATATGTATACTACATATATATATATATATATATATATATATATATATATATATATATATATATATACACACACACACACACACACACACACACACACACACACACACACACACACACACACACACACACACACACACACATATATATATATATATATATATACAAGAATATTTCTGTAATAAATATTAAATATTAGGATACGTAAATATAGAGCTACCTGGAGTATATATAGCAGCCTCGATCGTACAGCTGAGTCAGAGCGAGAAGAAGGGAATGATGTTCTCTCTCTCGCTCGCGCTCGCTCGGCGTGCAGCCGAACTTGGCCGCAGCTGTTGCGATGTTGCCGGATAACGAATTCGAGTGCGTAAACAATCTCAGTGGACGGAACGATTCCGTCACGATAAACGTGCTTTACTCAGTTGGATACATTTTTGTGCTTTCGAACATATACTTATTGTGCTTGTGAACTGAAAACTGTGTACAAGTGTTTATCTCTGCAGTTATAGCACTAATAATTGGCCTTTACTTCCGAATGGACCCTCCGATTGGAATGGAGTTTTGCAGGTGATTTTGTCACGATATCTAGATATTATTTATCGATGTCCCAATCGGAGGGGTGGTCCATTCGGAAGAACACCCAATAATTGTAATAATATAATGCCAGATGCGTCTATTCTGACGGTATTGGTTGCATGACTTGCATGTGAAATATTAGTTTTAAAGAAATGCCAGAAGCGTCTACTCTGACGGTACTGGTTACATGTAAAGTAGCAAATGGAAACAATTTCCAGAAGCGTCTATTTTGACGGGACTGGTTTATATGTATAAATACTACCAGAAGCATCTAATCCGACGGTACTGGTTGCATGTAAAATAGTAATTAAAAATAAATGTCAGAAGCGTCTATTCTGACGGTACTGGTTGCATGTGAAATAGTATATAATTACAAATGCCAGAAGTGTCTACTCTGACGGTACTGGCATATATAAATATTAGAATAAGCGTCTATTCTGACGGTATTGGTTGCATGTGAAAAAGTAGTTACAAGTACAATGCCAGAAGCGTCTATTCTAACTTCACACAGCAATCTCAAGATATTTTCCGATATCCAGGGTTTATCTGCATAAAACTTGAGGATATACTTAGGATGTATTGAAGATGCCTATATGTCCGTTTATGTAATATCCAACAATAAATGTCCGTAAGATGTAATTAAATAACAACATTTAAATGGATGTCTAAATATATAATGTTACATGGGATAATCCTACGGATGAGTCTTTAGTTTGGATCCAAATGGCATCAAATCAAATCATTCTATGGATATTTTTTTGCTATGTGGTACGGTACTGGTTTACATAAATACCAGAAGCGTCTATTTCGATGGTACTGGTTGCATGTAAAGTAGTAAATAGAAACAAATGCTACACACAGAAAAATATATACAGGGGATGGACAGAATAATATAAACACCTGGGAAATGCACTACTTTTTTATTAATAAGAAATTATAATTTCTTATTAATAAAAAAGGAGTGCATTTCCCAGGTGTTCACATTATAATTTACCATTTGTCTTTTATACAAATTTTACCCTTGTTTAGAATAAGGTCTTACAATAGTCATCTTGAATAATTACCGGTGAAATGTTGTACTAGCAGAACATATTTCAATTGATTATATAAGTGATGTTGGAAAGATGAAGAAAGCTTCTCACATTATTTTCCAAAATTGCCTTCTGTTTTTCAAAATTTTAACGATTTTCAACGTAACTGACTGATTTAAAATAGCATCGAGTTATTGTTGTATGGCATTGCACTGGTAACTATTTAAGCATTGTATGACCTTATTCCAAACAAGAATAAAATCTCTATTAAAGACAAACAATGGGCCAATCTCTTATTAATAAAATAAGTAGTGCATTTCCCAGGTGTTCACATTATTCTGTCTACCCCCTGTACTACCCGTAAGTAAATATTACTTGTTCTAAGAGTATTTGATAAATGCATATATCCGCAAATCTACCATAAAGTCATCACAAGCATCACATTTACTCAAAACATATTCTACATCTTAGCAAGTCTAGTACTTCAAACAAGAATATTTAATTATACAAGAATTTGGATTACTTACTATATACAGTCTACTGAAGAGAAATATATACATATATAATATTTTAATATAATAATCTGAAAGAAGAATAAATTCTTATTTTGAGCATAAAATGATGAGCTTTTTTAAGACTTGTGCCAAGTATATCGCTATTATTAAGATAATTATTAAGATAATATTCTCTATTGAAGAAAATTATTGCTTAAAATAAATAAAATAAAATAAGTAATTGCTTTTCTTGGCTGTAGAATGACATTTTCCTGTGTGTACAAGCGTTTATTTTGACGGGACTGGTTTATATGTATAAATACCAGAAGCATCTAATCCGATGGTACTGGTTGCATGTAAAATAGTAATTAGAAATAAATACCAGAAGCGTCTGTTCTGATTGTACTGGTTTCAATGAAAATCAAGAGCGTCTCTCGAGACGGTAGTAGTAAAATAAATATCAGAAGCGCGTCTATATTCGGACGGTACTGATTATAATAAAAATCAGAAGCGTCTGTCCGTGAACGTCACTGACAAAATAAATGCCAGAAGCGTCTGTTATGACGGTACTGATTTTTAAAAAATTGGTAAAAACGAATTTGGAAACAAAAGTTTGTATATATGTGTGTGTGTGTGTGTGTGTGTGTGTACGTACACACACACACACACACACACACACGTATATGTATCTCGCTCCGCGCGTACTTTGCGCAAGACACTGCCGTGTCTCTTGACAAGAATATGTATATATATATATATATATATATATATATATATATGCAATGTCGGAAGTATAAAGCATATGTATCGTAATGTATACGTATACATATACTAGGAATTGGCAAAAAATAAATTTCCATTTTTCCGTAACATTGCATTGAATATTCTTTCAGAGTATATATATATGTATATATGTATATATGTATATATATATATATATATATATATGTATATATATATGTATATACTCTGAAAGAATATTCAATGCAATGTTACGGAAAAATGGAAATTTATTTTTTGCCAATTCCTAGTATATGTATACGTATACATTACGATACATATGCTTTACACTTCCGACATTGCATATATATATATATATATATATATATATATATATATATATATACTCTGGTCACAGGCCTCGGTTGCACGCTCGGTTGCTCGGTTAGCGCACACGTACACGCACCGGCAGGAATTTTTGTCCCGCGGTCGCTATGTAAACATATGTCAACACACGCATACACACAAAGCGCGATAGTACGTGTGACGACGCACGGAGCTGAGCGAACAGGAAGAGGAAAAGTAGTACACGGAACATATTCAGTACATATTTAGTACTTGCTATACATATATGTGCACACACAACACACACACACACACACGTATATCAAGTACTGAATATGTAGATATATATGCAATGTCGAAAGTGTAAGGCGTAAGGCATACGTATGTATAATGTATACGCATATACTAGGAATTGGCAAATAATAAATTTCCATTTTTCCGTAACATTGCATTGAATATTCTTCCAGAGTATATATATATATATATATATATATATATATATATATATATATATATATATATCAACACTCTGGTCAAGCCTCGGTTTCACGTGGTGCTCTTAGCGCACACGTACACGCACCGGCGGCCGCGGCCAAGTTCGGCGCGCCGAGCGAGCGAGCGAGAGAGAGAATATCATTCCCTACTTCTCGCTCTAACTCATTGTCAGCTGATGCGATTGAGGCCGCTACTCCAGCTAGCCCTACATTTGTATCCGTCGTATCCTAATATTTTATTTATTACAGGAATATTTCTGTACGTATATGGGTACGTATATATATATATATATATATATATATATATATATATATATATATTCCTGTAATAAATATAAAATATAAGGATACGTAAATATAGAGCTGCCTGGAGTATATAGCAGCCTCGATCGTATCAGCTGACAATGAGTCAGAGCGAGAAGGAGGGAATGATGTTCTCTCTCTCGCTCGCGCTCGCTCGGCGCGCAGCCGAACTTGGCCGCAGCTGTTGCGGTGTTGCCGGATAACGAATTCGAGTGCGTAAACAATCTCAGTGGACGGAACGATTCCGTCACGATAAACGTGCTTTACTCAGTTGGATACATTTTTGTGCTTTCGAACATATACTTATTGTGCTTGTGAACTGAAAACTGTGTACAAGTGTTTATCTCTGCAGTTATAGCACTAATAATTGGCCTTTACTTCCGAATGGACCCTCCGATTGGAATGGAGTTTTGCAGGTGATTTTGTCACGATATCTAGATATTATTTATCGATGTCCCAATCGGAGGGGTGGTCCATTCGGAAGAACACCCAATAATTGTAATAATATAATGCCAGATGCGTCTATTCTGACGGTATTGGTTGCATGACTTGCATGTGAAATATTAGTTTTAAAGAAATGCCAGAAGCGTCTACTCTGACGGTACTGGTTGCATGTAAAATAGTAATTAAAAATAAATGTCAGAAGCGTCTATTCTGACGGTACTGGTTGCATGTGAAATAGTATATAATTACAAATGCCAGAAGTGTCTACTCTGACGGTCCTGCATATATAAATATTAGAATAAGCGTCTATTCTGACGGTATTGGTTGCATGTGAAATATTAGTTTTAAAGAAATGCCAGAAGCGTCTACTCTGACGGTACTGGTTGCATGTAAAGTAGCAATTGGAAACAATTCCCAGAAGCGTCTATTTTGACGGGACTGGTTTATATGTATAAATACCAGAAGCATCTAATCCGACGGTACTGGTTGCATGTAAAATAGTAATTAGAAATAAATACCAGAAGCGTCTGTTCTGATTGTATTGGTTTCAATGAAAATCAAGAGCGTCTCTCGAGACGGTACTGGTAAAATAAATGTCGCGTCTATTCGGACGGTACTGATTATAATAAAAATCAGAAACGTCTGTCCTGAACGTCACTGACAACATAAAATGTCAGAAGTATCTATTTGGACGGTACTGATTATAATATAAATCAGATACGTCCATTCTGACGGTACTGACAATAATGCCAGAAGCGTCTGTTATGACGGTACTGATTAAAATTTGTAAAAACAAATTTGTAAAAAAAAGTTTGTACATATATATATATATATATATATATATATATATATATACACTGAAAGAATATTCAGTGCAATATATGTTACGGAATAATAAAATCGGGCCTCGGTTGCACACGGTGCTCTTAGCACACACGTGTACACGCATCGGCAGGAATTTTTGTCCCGCGGCCGCTATGTAAACATACGCACACACACGAAGCGCGTATCGTACGTGTGACTTGAAGCACGGAGTCGAGCGAGCATGCCGAGTAGGGAGAGGAAACATAGTACATTGATGAAGAACGCTTCAAAGTATTTGTAGCGTCGAGTTTTCCTAGCCTCAGATTTTGCATCTTTAGCGCAAATCGGACGATTATGTATGCGTGTGTCTACACACGTATGTGCCGCGGAACACCATTCCTGCCGGTGCGTGTACATGCACGCCACGCATTTGTGTGCGGCACGGGAGCCACCCGTGTCATCTGTGCCACACCGACATACCGTGGCCGTCGACACATTGCATGTGTGCGATGTATCATGTATTATCAATACATGTCTGAAATAGATCGATAATGTAGGAAACGGGATGTTAGAACTGTCGATATATATTATCGACATTTTTAGTTCCGCTTAGATGATGGCGCTATCCCGTCGGAGTTCGGCTTCCACTATAGGATCCCCTTAAGGGCCGTACACTTTCGTATCACATTCGCACGTTCAATACATAATTATGTTATATATTAGTAACCAATATTGCAATTGTACATAAACTATGAAGGAAATTTTGAAAGCATTAATATTGAAAACCTAACTGCATTTACGTTATATTTTCAGCAACTCGAAATTGCATTTTCATCATAAACATATATAATCGCAATCTTTTCTTTGTAATTATATTAATACGAACAGAAAAATTCTTGAATGAAGATAACTTTTTTCAGAAATAAAACATTTTCCATCAAACCTCTTGTAGCACATGCCGAACATATACATATTATAGTTTTATCTGATTCAACCATATTTTCAACTTTGTAGCAACTCAAAATTTCATTTATTACATAACACATATGATATAATCGCGATTTTTTTCAAATTCCAAGCATCTCTATTAGCACGAACAACAAAAGTCTTAAATGAAAATAAGTTTGTTCAAAACTAGATCAATAATCGAACATATCTTATATTATTAAACCTTTTTTCAACTTTGTAGCATCTAAAAATTGCATTTGCAACATTAACACGTATAATCGCAATCTTTTCCTAATTATTAAACAAACAGCAAAATTCTTGAATAAAGATAACTATTTTCCAAAATAAAACACTTTTCATCAAACCTGTTCTAGCACATGTTGAAGATATATTATAAATGTATATAATTCAACTTTAGTTTTAAGGTTATAGCAACTCAAAATTGCATTTGCAGACTAAACAAGGATAATAATGATATTTTTTAAAATTCTAAACATCTATTAATACGAACAACAAAAGTCTTAAATGAAAATAAGTTTGTTCAAAACTAGAACAATAACCAAACATATCTTATATATTATTAAATCTTACTTTCAACTTTGTAGCAACTGAAAATTGCATTTGCAGCATATAAACACGTATAATCACAATCCTTTTTGCAAATGCTAGGCATATAATACTTCTTTTGTGAGCATATTTTGGTATCGTAATCACAAATCAACAAAATCTTTGGTTGAAATCACCCATTGTAAAATCAACATTTCTTCTCAGTCTTCAGCTCTTGAGTGTCTCTACTTCATTCATTCCAAAGATTCAGTCCCTGCTAAATGATTACAACCATTTAAATTTGATTAATTATTTATTGTACAAATATGCGTTGGTTATTCCATTTTATTTCAATATCTGAATCGGTCGCTTTCTGCTTAAATTAGAAAATGAACATAAATTAAGAATTTTTAATAATAAGAACGAATAATGTCATATACTGTAAAGAATTATGTTTCAAACTTTCGTATACATATAGAGCATTGCAACGTTTTTATAAATAAATCGTAACCGACTCACTTGAAATAAAATGAAATCTATGTATATTTTCTATAACTGCATGACTTGAGTTCGTTGTTCCTCGTTTTCTTAATGTAAGAGAATAATACGTTTTTTTGAAATATAGTATTTAAAAAACAATACCTTTGAAAGTATTTAGAAGAGTATGGGCACTTGGTCTTTTCTCAGGTTCGTGAAGAAAACATTCTTTTAAAGAGATCTTAAATGAATTGGCATTTTCGATAAATTGGGTGCTTTCAAAGTGGAGACAATTCCTCTTAAATTAATTAAATTGTATCCTACCCCAAGAGGCAGAGTCCAGACATTCTTTTGCGAGTATAACTCTACAATAACACAGGCAAGCGACCAAACGTCAGAATAAATAGTAGCTTCTTTGTATTGTATAAGTATCTCAGGAGCCATATAAAGCGGTGTTCCTTGAAAGTTGTGTCCAATTGTGGTGTGAAGCGCAGAAGGCATCGCATCGCATTTACTTAAGCCAAGATCACACACTTTTGTAGTATAGTGTCTATCCACAAGGATGTTATCTGGTTTTATATCTTTGTGCAGTATTGCTGGTCTTGACTCATGAAGAAATGTGATGGCTTTGCATATTTGATAAGATATAAGGGATTTATTTTTTTCATTTAGTTTTAATTTGAGTTTTGAGTTACCATGAAACAAGACAGAGCGCAAACTTTCGCTGTCGAAGTACTCCATGACAATGTGACATTGAGATTGAGAAAATGATACTGCCATTATACTAATTATATTCGGATGTCTCACTTTATCCATTATATTCATTTCGCGAATAATGTATTTATTACTGGTCGATAACTCTATAGTTTTCACTGCCACATCAGTTCCTAACCATGTCGCACGTTTCACTGTTCCAAAAGCACCTTTACCCAACAAGATTTCGGAAAAATGTATATTTTTTTCGTCGATAACAGGGATCGAAAGATGCACATTTGAACAGTTTGTCGATTATTAGGCAGATTTTCTTTAGATTCGAAATCATTTGTTAAAATATGAATTTTGGACGATGCAGCAGCACGATTTTCTGTAGTAAATTTAATACTTTTTTTACTACTCAATTCTACCGCACTTGAAAAATTGCGTTTTTTATTTACATTTTCTTTGGATTTGACTCCATTTGTTATAATATGAATTTTAGATGATATAGCAGCACTATTTTGGTAGTGAATAGAATTTTTTTTTTACTACTGCATTCCTCTGCACTTGGGAAATTACGTCTTTTATTTCTATTTTGCTCAATATTCAGATCGTTCAACTTTGATGAGAAAACATTTTTTATCTGATTCACTGGCAATGAAATTTGGCTCATTTGTGATAATTGTTTGTCCTCTAAAAAACTATTTTCTGTCGTTTTTCGATTAGGTACTGATTTTTTCTGGGTCAATAAATATAATCTTAATGTTGAATTCCTTGAACGAATTTTTTGAACAAAATCCCAAAAGTTTTCTTCACTACAACTGCGAAAATCATCATAAATCTCTCCGTTGTAATTACCTATGTCAACGACCGATCCTTCGAAATATTTAGAATTCTCTTCGGTTTTCATTGCCTCGAGTATCATATTTTTCACTTCGGCAAGTCGATATTTTTTTGCTTGGTCCAATTCTATCGTCTTGGCACCTGCGATTGGCTCCTTTATGTGAATGAATTTACTTCTTTCATCTATCTTGTGTTTCCATCCGATATGAATAATTCGTTTTACATTTTTATTAACACCGACCTAAAAAGAATAAAGAAAAAGTTATTCCAAGAATTCCCTAGTGTACATAATAATGTAAATCTTCATTAATTCCTTCCGAAATCAGTGACGATAAATATTCTCTATTCAGGCAGAATGCAGGATTGATAAATTTTTCGAATACCTTTCTATGTCTTAAAAATGAAAACTGATAAAAATAAAAAATGCAATATCCAAAACCTTTACTTTTTTTTCAAAAGAATTCGTCCCAGAAGAATTGTTTCCTTCTCCGTCAATAATAGCCATTATTTCCTGAAATCTTTTCTTTTTACCTTCATTTTTGAAGTTCGGATCTGCAAGGTTACATTAACATAACTTAATTCAATTTACATTAAACTATCAGAATAAGGATACTCACGTCTTGATAAATTAGCATAAAAAATTCTGTACTCAATTTTTCCGGGGATTAACTGAAATTCATCATTAATTAATTCGAGACCACATTGTTCATTGTCCGAATCATAGTAGACAAGGCCACTTGCTTCTGGAAAGTAAGTTTTACACTTTTAAAACGAACCCTGCAGTTTTGTGTTGGCAGTTTGACAGTACTATTTTTATCTTTCACTATAATGTGATTCATGTCTTCAAAATTACAAGCTATTTCTGACAGCAAAATAATCTAGAAAATTATCTGAAACATAAAATTCAAACATGTAATACATGAATAGCAGCAAAATCAATCAAAACCTCTACAGTAAAAAAACAAAAAACATTTCACATTTTGTTAGTTGTACACAATCATGAATATGTCAAACTTCGAATGTGACAAATTACCCAAAATATTAATAAATGTTCAAGTTTGTGCAATTTTATCACTCTGACAGTAAGGTTATGTTTCAGACCCACTCTGGATGTAACTAGTTGCACGAAGCAACACAACTTGCTGCTTGCACCCGACTCACGCGCTGCGCGAAGCAAAACGTGCTACTAGTTGCACGAATAACCACTACTAGCGACACAGTCGCTGGTGAGCCGTAGGGGTTTCCGTACAACTCGGCATTTCTGAACGCCTCGAGTTAACTAGAGTTAACTCGAGTAAGGTTTCAGAACGCAGGCCTGGGCACTTAATTCCGATTGGCCTAGGGGAATTTGCCCTGAGGTTCTACAAATTTTATTTCACAAGTCCTCAGGGTACTTAATTCCGATTGGCCTAGGGGAATTTGCCCTGAGGTTCTACAGATTTTATTTCACAAGTCCTCAGGGTACTTAATTCCGATTGGTCTAGGGGAATTTGCCCTGAGGTTCTACAAATTTTATTTCACAAGTCCTCAGGGTACTTAATTCCGATTGGCCTAGGGGAATTTTACTCACCGATTTCGAAGTTTAGGTTCCACACCTTCCACCTACACTTGCACTCGCGGGTTCACTGGTCACTTTTCACTTCACTTCACTTGTCACCACTACA
>JASTWL010001767.1:0-22807 GCA_035220575.1 Temnothorax rugatulus | reverse complement strand
TGACATGTTATAACAGTTTTGATGCTAAAAATTATAATAAACTCCAACTATTGATTATTTTTATAGATTATAGTAACAAGGCAAACATAAAAATAGTTCGGGATGAACATGGAGAAATGATAAAAACAGCCCAAGGTATTTTATGCGAGCAAGTAGATAGAGATGGTAAGTACTTTGTAAAAATGATATTTAAAAGATGGAAAAGAATAATTTAATGTCAATGAGCCATTTACTATCAATGATATGAAATTGATCTTCTTCTCAGGAAACACTACCTTAAAATTTCTACAGACAACGAGCAATGCATCATCCTCAGCTGTTGATAATGGTAAGCTATTTTTGTACATGTTTTAAATGAAAATCTTTAAACTCTACAGAAATTGTACAGAAAATTAATCAATTAATTTTATTTTTAAGATTCGATACCATGTAGTACGGCATCATTTCGCAATGAGGAAACTTCACAAGAAAACAAGTCAAATATATGGTCAGATGGTGACTGTAAGGAATTGCTACAATTATATTACGAAAATGTGGGACAAGTTGGTCCATTCGCCAAATTCAAAAATAAGAAACAAATGTGGGAATTTATAAGTAATAAGATTACAACAAAAAATGGCAGCATTTTATATTCGCCGACACAGTGTGAGAATAAATACAAAAATATGCTTAAAAAAAGAAATGTTGCAAAGAAGAGGAACAGAATATCGGGAAGTGAGAAAGCTGACATAGATTTTAAAGATGAATTCGATTTGATAAGCAGCATCGATGATAACATCGAACCCGAGGTCTGTTTTGGTATAGGACAACACACCATAAAAAAGAAAAAGTTAAGTTCCCCCAGTGGCGAAGAAGAAGGAGGAAAAATACAGAAGTCTCAAAACATGTTCGTATTATTACAAAATATGAATGAGAAAAAAGAAGCAGAAAGAGAACGTCGACACCAAGAAAAACTACAGGTTCTCCGAGAGTTATTGTCTAAAAATAAGTAAATACTACGTTTTTAAAGATATTTCAGTATGTATAATCAAGAAATATTCAAGATATTCAAGAAAAGTATTTTTTTACATAGATATAAGATTAATAGAAATGTTGACTATTTCATAAATGTTTTTTAGTTTGCAGTTTATAAATTTTAAGAGTTCAAAAACTGACCAAAGACAAAGTATTGATATGTAAGAATATGTTGATATAAGAATATTTTATTTTAATTCTTACAACGTGTAATAGTTACAACGTGTTTAGTTTTTCCAAGTTACCTTTTTTTAACTATTACAAAAAATAAGACTGAAGTATAACAAAAATATTAACATATTAAGTTTATTTTACCACAATATTTAAGAAATGTATATGAAAGTATATGGGATATACATTATGTGATGAAGTTGTGATAAATAAAATAAGAAATATGCTGGTGAAACAATTATTTTATTACCATCGTCAGTAATTATATAATATTATGTAATATTATAACAAAAATTAAGTACATGTAACGCAATAATAAAGTTACCAAAGTAATTATGTTTAAAATATATACAGATCGGGGTTTATGCACTTCCTATGCTCTAGGTATTGTAACATCGAAAATATAGAGCGTTTTCCATTTAGCGATTCAACCCGAACTTGAGTCAGACTGAATGAATCAGAGTTTCTTATTTCCATCCACAGATCAGATCGCTAAATCGTTAACGTTATTATATAGTCAAATACATCATGTTGTACATTCGTACGTATATCATGACTGTGATTATTCAAGAAATCAGCAACGTAATCAACACTTATGATGCACAAGTATATTATATTTAATGTCTCTCATCGAACATTTAAATTGTTGCTCTGACAGAGAATGGAAATACATTAACACTGATCTGAGTATTTTATATAGATTGCAATGTCTTAATGGTTCTAATACGAATGCATGCACATTAAAACACAAATTTAAATCAAATCAAGTGCTAGACGATCACGTTTCATCTGTCCTAACAATCTTGTTCTGTTAACATTATCAATACATTGCTCAATTGGAAATAATACTTCTTCGTGATCATAATAATCGAGTACATCATTTCTGTCTATACACAAATTGTGCAACACGCAGCAAGATATAATGAACTTAACCATAGATATCACAGACCACATATCTAGTCTCGTCAATTGTCGAAACCTGCCTTTTAAGAGCCCAAATGTATTCTCAATCCTAACTCGCGCACGACAAAAATTATTATTAAAATTAGCTTGCACGGGTGTCAAATGCCCATTGTAAGGTGTTAATAGATTTACAGATATTGGATACGCTGCATCACCAATGATATGATATTCATCACCCATTGTACATATTTTATCCTTAATGAACGACATATCATATACGCGAGCATCATGCATTTTACTACTTACTCCAGTAAAGGCATCTATAAATCGTCCTTTTGCATCACATATACCTTATAAAGTGAGAGCAGTTTCGTCGTGTCTATTAACATATGTATGACGAATTTTTTTCGCAGGCGTTCGAATTGGGATATATGTGCCATCTATACACCCTATAATTCCATCAATTTCACATATATTTCGAAATTCTCGTGCATTTTCTTCACGTTCTTGTCTTGTAGCAGGAAATCGGATTATATTTGGAGCTAAGTTAATTAAAAAGTTTACAACTCTTTTTATTACAAAATGTACTGTTGCAATTTGCATGTCAAAGCGCTCTGCTACACTCCTTATTGTTGTTTTATTTGCTGCAAACCTATACATGACAAAGTGATTTATTAAACAGTATTGTTTAAGATTTTATGTATTTATAATATACAAATACATAAGAAGTGTAATGTACCATAAGAAAACTAAAATATGTTCTTTTGGTGTTTTCTTCTTCCTTCCATGAAGATTCTTAGGATAATACTCACTTCTTTCAAATAAATAAATAATATGTTCACATGTTTCTCGTGATAATCTGAAATGGGCTTCAAACTAAAACTTTTCATGAAATAAAAAGTAATTTACATTAGACTTCAACAAATTTTATATACAAATACCTCTTCCTCACTTAATTGATCAACGACATTGGTAATATAGTGCTTTATTCGAGGTTTTTTTCTGTCTTTTAATAACCATATATATTGTATTTCTTCATCAGAAGTATCTGATGAAGAAAATGCTAATTCACATGCTGCAAGTAGTCTTCCTAAACCTTCACTCCAATTATCTTGCGTAGTAGTTGTTGCTGTATTACATGACATTTGATCTTGTAAAATAAAATAATTTGATTATTTCTATGTACAATTTCTCTACAGTTTAAAGATTTTGATATAAAACATCCTAATTGACACAGAGCATCAGTTACATTTACACATGGTATTATATTGCACTTACACATTGTTGAGTGCAAAATATTTACATAGATGCAATGTAACTAATTCTTTCTGTTGACTAGAATGTATATAAATATAAATAGCTTACCATTATCAATAGCTGAGGATGATGCATTGCTCGTTGTCTGTAGAAATTTTAAGGTAGTGTTTCCTGAGAAGAAGATCAATTTCATATCATTGATAGTAAATGGCTCATTGGCATTAAATTATTCTTTTCCATCTTTTAAATATCATATTTTTACAAAATACTTACCATCTCTATCTACTTGCTCGCATAAAATACCTTGGGCTGTTTTTATCATTTCTCCATGTTCATCCCGAACTATTTTTATGTTTGCCTTGTTACTATAATCTATAAAAATAATCAATAGTTGGAGTTTATTATAATTTTTAGCATCAAAACTGTTATAACATGTCAAAATAGATTTTTTGCAAAATGTGTGTCACACATCTGTTAAGTGATAATTTTTGCGATTTTATTGACAGAATATCTGCAGCGATATATAATAAAGTATCTGCCATTCTTCGCAACTATTTCTATATACGTGCAATAACAAAGCTTGTGCGATTTATGTCGCTAATCCATCATATTAATGTTACATTAGGTTAAGTCGACAGGAAACACCGACAAAACGCGAATACTAACGCTACTAGATTTATCGTAATATTGCTATTTACAGATTACTTACCTGAACGCCTCAATTCACTCATTTTTTCGTATATTCTTATTTCCGTTCCTTCTTTTCCTCTTTTAACGTTTCTAACCTTGTTTCTGACTCGTGACTTGATTGATTCGTGTATCGTCATCGCGCGCTTCCGCCATGACAGTTGGAGTTACATATCGAACTTGTGTTTTATTTAATCTGACCCAGGTTGGAACTGGGTCGCTAAATCGAAAACGCCATTAATCTAACTTAAGCCTACGCGCGCATGTAGGGCCATTGCGACGAACAGGAGAAAAGAAATTAACATAAACTCATTAATAATCTAAACGTTATATTCGCCCCCGACATGTAGTCTTTCTATTTACATAGTTTGACGTTCGTCGTGCGTCGTCGCACGATCGCCGCCGTCGTCGTCGTCATCGTTCCTCGTCTCGCTCGTGGACCTCGGCGTCGACCTCCACGTCACGCTGCGCGTGTCGTGTTCGTCCGGGTCGAGTCGCTGGAGTCTCAGCACCGGCGCCGTCATCGGTATCGGCCCCGTCGGCCAGCCAGGTCGCTCCATTCGCAGCACGTCGTCAATGGCCGCTCTGACGTATGGCTTCAGTCTCGCTCGCTCCGCCTTGACGAGGGCCGTCGGGTCGATTGCAGCGGGCGGCTGCAAGGTGCTTAAGTTTGAGGTGCTGTCATACTGTGGTGCTGTACTGGCTGTACACTTTCTGCGCAGTCGCGACGTTGCCAAATCTCCTTTGTTATTCGAAGTGCGCTACGTGAACTGTGATATGGCCAATATCACAAAATTTTACACTATAACCCTTGTTTTTCTCGATATTTCTGAAAAACTTAGATTAAGATCTATAATAGCTCCGTTTCTTGAATCTTTGGTAGACCGTCTTCATATAATTAATATCTTATTTCCTGTCTCCAGGAATCCCTCTGCCATAAGAGCTCATGTTAAAAACTGTGATTTTAAAATCCATTTTTGCACATTTTTACACGATAACCGATGCTAAAATTTTTCGAGCACTTTTTTCGCATCTTTATTTATACGTCCAAGTTTTTTTTTCAATTTTTAGATACATCCATTCTCTGTAGAGCCTCCTTAAATACTAATTAATAATACAAATTCCGCCGAAGCGGCGCAAGTACAAGTGTGGCGATTGTCCTCCCCCGCTCCGAGCGAGGAAGCACCCCCAAATTTCCCCTCGGCCGAGCCCGTCCGGGTAGCGGACGCGACTTGTCACGTCACAATATAATTATATATAATCTTTTTTTCCCGGGATATTTATTCCCTGGTATGTACATGAATTTCGATAAACAAGGGTTATTGCCCATTAAATATTCAAATCTCCATGTATTAAAAAATCCTTCAGTACCGTGAAAAATGATACGATTGTATACAAAACGTGGAGCCTGCAAGTTCTACTGGAGCAGAGCGATAAATTCAGGCGAGTTAATTAACAAGGTATGACTGTTTTTTACATATAGTATAATTACATAGAATCACGTATAGACGTTTCGACTCGAATTTGAGTCTTCTTTAGAGTAAAAATTACTACCAGTTATACAGTAAATTCACTCTCTCCATATATGTCAAGTTAAGTGAAGTCAAAATTGTTGGAGTCATCAATTAATCAAAATAGAAAGTTCTCTGTCAGAACGGAAGGTGACTGAATGTTCTGTCAACACAAGGCTCATCTCGACATTGCCTTGGATTCCTTCTCTCTCTCCCTGCCACCCTCCCTCCCTGCCACCCTCCCCCTCTCTCTCTCCAACTCTCTCCCTCTCCCTCCCACTTTCCCTCTCCCTCCCACTCTTCATCTCCCTCCCACTCTCCCTCTCCCTCCCACTCTTCCTCTCCCTCCCACTCGCCCTCTCCCTCCCACTCGCCCTCTCCCTCTCCCTCTCCCTCTCCCTCCCACCCTTTCTCCCTCCCTCGCTCCCCCCTCTCTCTGTGAGTACCAAAGTGTCTGCATGTATTTTTGCTCCTGCATCAGGTAAATATTACTTCTGCCCTAAGCTGTCTTTGGGCTATTTTGTTGCAAGTATAAGCAAGTCTTTCGTTGCTTGTCACGTGCCATATACATTTTCTTAGTACCTGCCACCAAATTCTGAGAATTTCTATGGCAGTATTATTGCTGTCATAACCTTATTTATGGACTGATTCTGCGAAAGACGTTGATCTTTGCTGAGCATCCGCCTATCTTTGCTCTTTTCTACACTCTATCGCTCTTGGGACTGATGTGTGCATGAGGTTATCCGAGCGACATCTGTTGTGATCTGCATGAGCTACCTTGATCTTATCTGAATTGAATGCGGAGTGACACCTGTAGTGATCTATTTGCAGCTATCCGAGTGGCACCTGTTGTGAGCTGCATGAACTACCGTGATCTAATAACAGTGTGCTAAGTGACATCTGTCACGATCTACAGGAACTTTGCGACCGCACGCTAAGGGGTCGCGCCCCGTAGTACAACTATCCCCGATCGTACGATTTTGCCGGGCAGCGCCACAGGCGAGCCAGCAGGTAAGACTAGCGAGAGCCCCCCGAACGCCGCCGGCTGCGGAGAGGCCGCAACCGGAGACACCACCGAGAACGGAGACGCCGGTTCCCGGTGACCGAGACAGGGCCGAACCGGAGTACCTGAGCGGAGACTCGGGTGGTGACGACGACGATGGCGGGCTAACGCGGAGCAGCCCGTTGGCCAAAAGATAAGAAAAAACGCGCTCCGAGGATGGGCCACAAATATATATATATATAATCCCCAGCTAGATCCCCATCCGGCGCGTACATAGGTTAAGGACCACATATCCTAAGATACTTAGGTTAAGCTTATATAGAGAATAAGATAGTTTAATAAAATGCCGAGCGAGCGCTCGAATTAAGATGAGTTTGTTCAAGACCGTCGATAGCATTCCTCAGTTTTATTTTCGGCTCAAGCACAAATTAAGTTTATTTTGTCGCGCGCATCGACGGGTCACGCGCGCACTGTTAAGGCATGAGCCACACACAATCTTCAGATAGCGAGCGTCCGTGACGCAATTGCAGGGCGTAGGGAGCGCGGCGAGCAGGCCATCGTCGAGATTGAATGACGCGTCCACGAAATTTAACACCACGGCGTTTCCGCGGAAAATATGCATCCATGACGCGAATAGAGATCACGGAAAGTGATCATAGCCAATCTGCGTCGAGATCCGACATGCGGTTTCGGAAATATTGTAGAAAACGGCGTGCCCGCGAGAAATACGTGTCCATGACGCGATTAGTGGACGTACGAACTGAGCATGGACTATTTGCGTAGAGATCCGACCGGCGGTTCCGGAGACGGGAAACCACAGCGTTCCCGCGAAAATACTAAGTCCATGACGCGAGTAAAGGTCACGAGGGTCGGTCATAGCCCATCAGCGTCAAGATCCGACGTGCGGTTCGGGGGTTAGGAAATCAGGGCCCGGCGACAGGAAATAAGGGTCCATGACCCATAGACGGGACCTAGTATGCAGTCAGGGCAGGTCGGCGTCAAGACCTGGTGAGTGGTTCAGAAGTTCGCGAACCATACGTCATCCCCGGGGAAAAACCATCCCTGACCGAAGGGCGAGACCTAGTAACGCGCCATGTAAGGTCGGCGTCGAGCTACGGTAACCAGGACGCGAAATAGGTGACCGTCCGCGATCTCGTTCCCCAGGGGTCCGCTGCGAGAACAAAGCGCGATTTCGGGGAAAGTCGACCGTGGGTGAGCGTCACAGGGGGTTGGCGTCAACGGCGGACGCGGTGCGATGCACCCAGACATCCTCCACAGGGAGGTCATCCGGGGACGTTAACGGGAGCATATTTTGAGGCGTGCGCACAGGTCGGCGTCGGCGGCGACCGATTATTCATAAAAGTGAAAACCTGATGAAGCGGCACCAGAAGAGCGAACCTTCCGGAACGCGAAAACCATGGAAATTTCCCCGGGAACGGTCTAGAACGTTCGCACGGGGAGATCACGTGTTCAGCACGAGAGAAAGCTGGCACGGACAGGCACCGCGGCGTAGTAGGACCGCGGAGTGGGGGTAACGCGCGATGGTGGGGAGCGAACGGGAGACCCGCCGCTCGAGGCAGTCTGTCGTGGATCGTCCGAGAGGTATTATGTCGCGCGTATATAACTCGTCGTCGTGTGCGCAAAGTCCCGCGATATAAATCGAGCGCGTTTGACGATCTCCGGTCATCCGAAACCAACGGCAACGCCCGTGGAAACACGTAATTTGCTCGTGCGAGATAACGAGGAGGGACTGTGTTCCCCGTAAATGTCTCATGTGCGCCGTTAGGCGCCTGTGCTCAGCGAAATTGTGTTGTGCGACACGCGTCCGATAAGTTAGTGGCGAAATTATTGTGTATGATCGTTAATCAAGAGCGTAGCGATCGTCTGTGCTGTGAATTATAAGAGAATTATCGCAATTGTAACTTTTCGCGTACCACCACCTACACCGACCAAGTGCGTCACCGAAGTCATAAACGGCGAATAAATATAAATAAATAACCACGCATGATTGTTAACAGGAAGACAACTAAACGCCATTATAGTGAATTATTCGAAAATTAATAAATTTACGGAAGATAATATACCACCTTCAACGGCGATACCGGGTGACCGCCATTTTATGAACGACGGCCATTACCGAGCGAATAACTGCGTATGATTGTTCATCTGAAAACGAATGATCGTCATTACGGATAATTATTCGAAATTTAGTGATTTTGCAACTTTTCACTTACCAACTTCACCGGCGATACCGGGTGTCGACCAACTTGTGAACGGCGGCTATTTCCGAGCGAATAACCACGCATGATTATTCTCCTAGAAGCAATTAACAGTCAGTACGGGAAATTATTCGAGAATTCATGATTTTGTGGATTTTCACTTACCAACTCTGGCGGTGATACTCGGCGTATATCAACTTGTGAATAGCGAACATATGTGAACTGAAATCATCAAATGATTGATAATTACGAATAAATAATTCAGCACTGATATAAATTATTCACGAATCTATCAATTTACTTACCTTTTACTTACCTGTCCATCGATGATGATCCAGCGAAGTCCCTCGATGATCCTGGTGGGCGAAATGAAGCGATGATCCGGGAGTGAGCGACGGCGATGATCCAGCAGCGACGGGAACCTGAAAATAAAGGAGAATTAGTAAAATTTGATACCTTCGGAGAATAGATACTTACCTTCTCGGTTATCATGGGTCAAACCGAGTGGCGACCGTGAAAGGGAGATTTATCCAAGAAATTACACCTCCAAATCCTGGTGTCCGGTTACAACTTAACGACTACTTTAGTCATTCAGTGAATGAGTTTAACTCAGCGATAACTCATGCAGCGTACGTGCACTAGATGTACCAAAACAATTGCCGGTCAATCTGTCTCTTGTGGTGAGTGCGGTAGAGTATTTCATCCGGGGTGTGACAAGGCATATACTATTACTAAATTAACTAGTGCCTGTTGTAAATCTCGATTAGTCATGCCTATCACACCGAGACATGGACAAAGCTCGCAGTCCTTTGAATTTCAGAGTTCTGCCTCACCTAATGTTGATGATGTCTTGCTCTCCCGCACTCAGACTCAGACACAGACTAACACTAATGAGCTTCTGCTTAAATTGATCAGTTAAAAGAGTCTGATGTTAGATTCTCTGCTTTCGTTGAGAGTCAACAGCGGACAAATAGCGAAATCAATGATAAGCTCAACCAACTAAATCGTATCGCGAATACAGTTGATCAGAATTGCCAGCGCATCGCAAAATTAGAACAGGAGAGTGCGACTCTTGTACGCGAGGTTCATGAATTGAAGACGACTCAGTTAGCCCCTCTGACACACGACGAAAACAGAAATAAGATAATTGTTTCTGGTGTGTTGGCAGTATTGTCGGTTACACCTGCCGAGTTCGTTCGTAATGTGTTTGGGGCTCTAGACATGATTCTGAGTCTGTCGTGTCATGTTCTTGACGTTAGAATCGTTGTCCGAAAGCCTCTTCCGGTGGCTGCGCGAGGCCGACCCTTAAATTCTTCTGACACCAACTCGCTTATCGTCACCTTAGCCTCTGGCGCTGTTCGTGACACTGTCATAATAAAAAAGCGAGCCAAACGTGTACTCAAGCAGAGTGAGGTGTGCGGTGGCAGTTCTGATCGTAGTATGTATGTGAATGAGCTCCTGTCCAAGGCTATATACGATCTTTTGCAACAAACTAAACGTGTTGCCAAAGAAAAATCTTACAAGTTCGCTGATGGCGATCCTATTGTTTATATTGACCATGCCACTGATCTTGCTAAACTTATTTGACCTGTCCGACCCAGAGATGCCAATGGTGCTGTTTTGCCCGCTGCCTGCGCGCCTGGTGGGGGACACGCACACAGCTGCGGAGCCGTGTACGTGTGCGCTGGGCGCTCGGCGGGAGGCTCGGACAGCTTCGGGCGGATAGAAGAGCGCAGACATACACTCGGATGTCTCGTTCTTCTCCGAGTTGTAGCATAGCCATAGCCGGTTCATCGAAAGTCGTATGCGTTAGCGCGTCGGCTGACTTGGCTCGTCTATTATGTCTCGTTTATCCTTCTGATATTGATTTATGAATAAAATATATATTATGACATTGCAAATGACAATAAAATATCCCTTCTCACACTAGGCGCGAGACACTATCGTGTGTCTCTTAATTATTTAAAAGTAATGAAACTAATAACAAAAAATGTTAGTAAAATTTATTAATTACATAAATGATGTCTAATGAAATTATATTATCTTTATTCTGCAAATAAACTATATAAATTAAGTAAAGAAATAAAAACCAGAAAAAGCGTAAATAACAGAAATCTACTTTTGGCCAATATGTATTGTGACGTTGCACCGTGTGCCCGTCACTTGTACCTATGGCGCGTACGCCAGCCGAACTTTTGTCTTGCGCGGGCATTATTCGTCGTCTAGTTATTAGTCTAGTTACAGGAGGAAGCGGCCGTGCAGCCCCAATGCGGCAGGGTGGCGCCATCCGCCGATACGGCGAAGCGCCCCCAATTTAGGGGACCACGGATCGATGCGGGGACGATCGTCACTGTTGGGTCGATCGCGAGCGTGCATGGACGTCCGGCGAGGAGTCCTGAGGGCCGAGAGTACGCGAGGGCGGCGGCCCTACGAGCCCTATCAAGGAGGAAGGATCGAGGACCACCACTATTGTAAACGACCTGCAATCCCGAAAGTAAGGTAACGGGGGCAAGCGGGGCGGAAAGTCGAGTACCGGTCCGCGTATTTTAGTTTTGGAGATGTGCGTAGAATCGCTTTCCGACGCACTAATGTCGTGAATCCCTCGGGATTATTGCTTATCGTATCGTCTTTACGGGTCTGACATATCCCGCCCGCTGCTACCCCGTAAGTAGATTAAAAGGGGGTCCCTTTCGTCTGGACTCAACAATCCAGTATATAATTTTGTGTGTGTGATAGCGTATCGGCGATCGACGTCGTGGCATGCCGTGGGTCACGAGTCTTGTGCGTGTTAGGCGATCAGGCCCCGCGGATCGACTCAACAGTCACTTTTAGTGTTAGTTTTCGCGCTTCCGTTAATCTTAGTTTTGCGTTCCGTTAATTGTAAGTTCCGCGTTCTCGGTAGGATCGGCCGGCTCGGATTTGGTAAATTTGTGCGGGATATGCTCTCTACGCGGGCGTTCATTCTGAGGAGTGCCGGCACTCCGATATGTTAATTACCGCGCCCGGTATTTAGAGGGTGAGGCGTCGGAGTTTCGTTCGAGGGTGCACCTCACGCATTACGCGTTTCTCGGGTATTGAGGATTGTCTGATGTAGAGATTATCGCTCAGAAGTTCGTTCCGGCGGAGAGTGTCCCGCGCCCCGGCGTATGAAAGGAGCACGTGATCGCGGCGTGAATCGTACGTACCGTGTATATGGTGCCTCATCTCGCCCAGTATATGTTAACATTCCGCGTCCATTATTTCATCGCGAGTATTTTCGTGGCGTGTATTAGTTTGCTACGATTATTTTCAGTGCGTGTATTAGTTCGTTGCGACTATTTTCATTGCGTGTATTATTGCGTGCTTTTATTATTTCATTGCGTGTATTATTGCGTGCGGTTATTCTTTCCTGGCGTGTATTATTCCCGTGCGTTTATTAGTCCATTGCCTATATTATTCCCGTGCGGTTAGTATCTTTCATCGCGAATCGTATTATTCGGCGTACAGTTTCATTGCGAGCTTTCCCCGGTGCGAGTAATATCCCGCTTCGAATTCTTTCTGGCGCGTTATATTTCGAGGACCCCAGGTCCTGCCGCGTTCGGTTCGTTGCGTGCGATCAGATATATCGAGGATAACAAACGTTCCGGGCGGCATTCCGTTTACGGTCGTGTGTATTTATTTTGTCAGAACTTCACGGGATCGTCGTGGAGACCGTAAGTCGTGGCGAAAGAGTCATGGTACACCTGACTCACGCTTGCGGTACGTGACTCCCGCGAGGTAAATATCATCCCGCATTCCGCGTCTTTCGCCCTAAACCGAGCATACTGGAACCGCTCAGAATATTATATCGCCTTCGGAGGGAAGATTGTATTGCAATTCTCACGATTACTATTATATTCTGATTTGATACTATCTATTAATCAATTAATAGATGGCAATAAGAGTCAGGCGCGGTACGTAGTGCGCAAGTACAGAAATTAATAGTTACATAGTAACAAATTAAAATGTATATATATATATACATATATTCCCAACTAATAGACTGCGCGCCGATTATTTGTCGGACTTGAAACACAGCTATCGTTGGAAATTTTAATACCCTTCCCTCCCCGGAATTAAATACGCGATTTAATTCTTAAAAAACTGTAAAGAATTTATTGCGAAAAATATTACCTCAGCCAGGATTCGAACCTGGAACCTCCCTCATTCCGTGAAGGGCGTCGTACCAATTCGACTACCGAGGCATGTGGTAATATTTATCGCAATAACCGGTTAATAATAGTTAACGCATGTTTCAGCCTGCGTAAATTCAAATATGTCTTTTAGACTCTTGAAAATGTCAATCAATTAATAGATGGCAATAAGAGTGGCGATAAATATTACCACATGCCTCGGTAGTCGAATTGGTACGACGCCCTTCACGGAATGAGGGAGGTTCCAGGTTCGAATCCTGGCTGAGGTAATATTTTTCGCAATAAATTCTTTACAGTTTTTTAAGAATTAAATCGCGTATTTAATTCCGGGGAGGGAAGGGTATTAAAATTTCCAACGATAGCTGTGTTTCAAGTCCGACAAATAATCGGCGCGCAGTCTATTAGTTGGGAATATATGTATATATATATATATATATATATACATTTTAATTTGTTACTATGTAACTATTAATTTCTGTACTTGCGCAAAAACGTACCGCGCCTGACTCTTATTGCCATCTATTAATTGATTGACATTTTCAAGAGTCTAAAAGACATATACTATCTATTGTTTGAATTATTTCTTTTGCGTTCGTCTTCGCCTCACCACAGTCAACGTCATCCGTACTCCACCTCTCGAAGAACCCCGACCCTACCCGAAATACTGAGCAGTCGTCGCGATCGGCCGGAGCATATTCTAGAGTTGTACTGATATTCCTGTGAGAGTTGTCTAGAGTCAATTGAGAGTGTTTTTCGCGTGGTTAGAGTAAAAGGCGGTGTGGCCTTCTCCACACCTGGCGCCCAAAATCTTGTGTGTTCGCATCTCGGCGTTAAAGTGCTCTGCCATCCGATCATTAAAATCTGGACGCCCGGTAGTCGCGCCTCATAACCCAGCGGCGGGAAATAGCGTCGCAGTACGCTTTCTTTTTTTTTATTTGATAATGATTCCCTTCTCGGGATACATGGCGTTTTGAAAGGGACGTACCCAACCCTGTACAGCTTTCCTCTGTTCCCCTCAACCTGGCCATTTTGCGGTCTCACATTTGACTATTTTACTCGCCCTCCCTTTCCCTTATTCGCCACCCTGTCCTCTTCCTTCTCTTCTTTTCTTCTGCTCCTTCTAGTTCCTGTAGTTCTTCCCTCCTTTTCCTTCCCTCGGTTTTCCTTCACACATCTTCCTCTTATCTTCCTTCATCTCGTCTCCCGTCGCTCCTCCCCTCCAGACTCCACACCTCCTCTGCAACAATCATCACAATTAACAAACCCTTTCTCTCTCTCTCCTCCCTCCCTTCCCCTCCCGCAACTGCTCTTCCTCTTCCTTTTCCTTTCCTTCTCCTCACACTTTCCTCCATTCCTTCCTGTCAATCTTCATTTCAATATATTTCTCTTCCGTTGATCCACAGTCTGCTGCTTGTGGCCACCGCTGAGTTCCCTAATCTCCTTTCCTTTTTTGCCTTTTCCTCAATCCTCCATCTCATTTGTCTTTCCTCCTTAGTCAGTTCCTCATCCACAATTACCCCCCATCTTTTCTTCATTTCCCACCGTTTGCTAAAAAGTTCCTTTTTGTCTGCCTCCTCCTCCATTTCCACAATCAGCAGTTCCTTTTTTCCATCTCCTTCTATCTCCACCACATTTTTAATCCCCGCCTTCCTATCCAGCGCCATCTCCACTACAATTTCCATATATTCTTTCCTTTCTTCTAGTCCTGCTCCCTCTAACCTGCTCCATACCAATGATCTCTTTCTCTTCGCTGCTCTCTCTCTTTCGGCTCTGTCCTCTCTATGCGCTTTCTCTCTTCCTCTTCTCTCTCCCTCAAGCCTCATTTTCTCTTCCCTTCTCTTCACCATCTCCCGTGCGTTTCTCTTCTCCCTCTCCGTGCCTCTTCTGTTCCGCCCTTCTTCTCCTCCTTCTTCCCCATCCGTGTTCCCTCTTTCTCTCCTCCCTCTGTCCTCCTCCTCCCTCGCCATTTTTCTCCCTACTTCTCTCTCAGATCCCCCTGATTTTTCGCTTCTCCCCTCCTCCTCGCTTGTCACTTCCTCCCACCAACTTTTGCTCCATCCTTTATCGTCCCGTCCACTTTCTGCTCGTTTTACTCCTTCCTGTTTCGGTCTTCCGTCTACTGTCATTCCTTTGCTGCTTTCGTCTTCCCTTTCTTTCTTTTTATCCCTCTGCTTCTCCTCCACCTCTGTTTCACCCTCGCTTTCTTCCCCTCTTCTCTTCTCCGCGTTTCCTCGGCCTCCTCCTTTCTTATGTAACGGTCGCGCTTTCTCGCTCGGAATTCGCTCGCCAGGCCAGGGTGAGAAAACGTGGAGACACTGGTTGGTTTCACAAAAGATCTTTATTCTATACTATTCACAATACAGATTGATTGGAGGGTGTGAGTGTATGTGCGTGTGTGTGTTGCTCCGCTGAGCCGCTGTGTACGTGTGAAGGTTGATGCGCGGTCGGATTCGCGGACAAGTACGGAGGCACGGTTGCCTTACGGATTCGCGGACAAGTACGGAGGCACGGTTGCTCTACGGATTCGCGGACAAGTACGGAGGCACGGTTGCCTTACGGATTCGCGGACAAGTACGGAGGCACGGTTGCCCTATGGATTCGCGGACAAGTACGGAGGCACAATTGCCTTACGGATTCGCGGACAAGTACGGAGGCACGGTTGCCTTACGGATTCGCGGACAAGTACGGAAGCACGGTTGCCTTACGGGTTCGCGGACGCGGCTTATCTCTAGCAGGCAGGACGGTCAGGAACTCAGTCTGGGGCGCCCGACTGAGCGGCCCGTACACCGGGGGCACACGGCTTGAAGACGGGGGCACCCGTCTTCCGTACGGCGGAAAGGGTCGGAGGTGCCCGACCCAGAGGCAGGAGAGGGCAGGTGATACCAACCGGGGGCACCCAGCTGGGGAGGGCCGTACCCTGGGGGCACCCAGGTGAGAACGGGGGCGCCCGTTCTCTGCACGGAGGACGAGGTTGGGGGCACCCAACCTAGAGAAGCGGTCTCGGAGAGTGGTTTTGACAGGAGCAGGAGCTGGACAGGACTGGCGCCTCGAGCTGGCTCGAGTCCCCTATTTATACCCCGAGTGAGACTGGTGGGGGCTGCCCCACCGCTCGGGCCCGGGGCACGTGCTCCGTGACGCGGAATGCGTGCTAGACGACCGTCAGGGCCGTATCGGGAGTGACGAACTCGCGTATCGTCACACTTATTTTGCCTTTCTTCGTCCTGCTTCTTCTCCACCCTCTCCAGTTGCCTCTTTATCTCCCTCATTTCCTGCCTGAGTACTTCTCCTTCACGCTTTATTTCTTTCGCGATTTCGTGTCTCATTTCCCTCAGTTCCTTCACAATTTCCTTCATAATTTCCTTTTCCCAGCCATCCTCTTCCCTCCTCTGTCTTTCTCTCGCCATTCTCACCCCCTTTGTCACTCCGTTAAACTTCTTGCTTTTTCCGCTTCTCCGATCTGTACTCCTCCCCGTGCTCGTTTGTTCTCCCGCCGTTCTTCCTACCTCCTTCCTCTGCTCTCCAATCCTGCTCCTCTTTCTCGCCCTTTTTCCTTTCTTTTCCTCCTACAAAAGTGAATTTTAAGAACCTATCCTCTCTTTCTCCCTTAACCCCAAACATGTACGTGTATATATGTGAGACACCTTCCTTCTTTCTCTCCTGACTCTCACTTCCCTTCCTTACTTTTATGCTTTCTTTACCTCCACCTGTTTCTTCCCTGTTCCTCCTTTACCTCCTAGTTTTCTCTTCCTTTGCTCGTTATTTTCACCCTCTCGCCATCAACGTCTACCACCTCAATGTGCCATCGCCGAGCTTTCCTCTCCTTCGATCGATCCATCGTCCTCAATCTCAATCGATTGCGCACTGTCTTATCGATCTCCCTAGCGATCCCCCATTCACCGCCTCAACCGATGGTCCCTCATTCGCCGTCGTGCGCACATGCGCCGTGAGCCTCATGTGCTGCGCCTCGACGTCCCACAGTGCTGCCGACCCACTCTTTTGGAGGGGCCGACACCCCGCGCCGTCTCAGCCCGGGCCGAAGCCCATCATCCCTTCGCCGCTTCCACGCTGTGCCTCCGATTCAGCGCGCCGCGCGCCACCTTCCTGCCCTATCTACGTGATCTTCCTCTTCCTTCTTGCCTCACCTCCGACGTCTCTTCCCCCTTCTCCTTCCTTCTCCGTTTCCTAACCTCAAACGCTCCTCTCCGGGATTCCAGCATCTTTCTCCATCCGCTTCTCTCTCGGAGTTCCCTCCATCTTCTCCGCCTCCTCCGCACCTCCTCACTCTATTCCAATGCGCTTTTTCTTGCCTCACTCCTTTCCAGGAACCTCTTTTCCTCTTCACTCAACTTTCGACCATCCGACCGCTCCGACCAGTTCCCCCCTCCCCCTATGTATGCTTTCTTCTAAAAAAAATCTTGTTATTAATGTAGAAAGATGACTTTTGTTTGTAATTCTTACATTTTTTAAATAAAAATATATTACTGTACATCATCAGCACACTACGTAATTTATATTTTCTCTTTACCACATACGACTATATACTTTTAATCCATTTATTTTAATAAATATCTGTACATATTGTTGGAATACATTTGCTGACTTATTATGACTCATAAAAATGTAAAATTAAACGATGACTTTCAGTTTTTATTTTATATTTGCGGTTTATTATTAGTAATAAATTAATAAAGAAATGGAAAGTTTTAAAATATTTATTTTCCTTACAATTATTTGATTTTTATAAAATGTGCAATATTAATGTCAGCAAATCGTATATTGGGTACCGCTTCTACATGACGATCAATATGAAAGATTTTTATTTTCGTAATCTTGCACTTTTTATTATCAAATTTTTTAATATGTTATCAGCAATCTTTATAATCTATAAATGCATATTTTGGTGTAATATGCATTTATAGATGGTGTCTTTTCATAATAATGTCTGAAAGCTGTGCTTTGGATTATCTTAAAAATGAGAACTGACTATATTAATACTGGCCTAAATCATATTTATATAACTTAACTCTATTTTACTATATCAATTATATGATGTTTTAAATTGACCTCTTCAATCGAATTGTTATTTGTTCACTCTCAACATGCTTCGTGTTACCGTCTTATCTATCGGTACATGCGGTTCGCTTCCTTCATCTATGGTGCGGAGCGATCTATGAGTCGATGCGCATTTGTTTAATTGCAGAGGAACGTTTTGTTGTCTTGCTGATCGCCTGCACGTTCTGTAGCTCTTCTTCAGTCTCGCTTATTTTCACGGTATAAAACCCGATTTTCTAATATTTTCAATTTCTGTTTCTATTCTTTCACTTCTTTTCTTTATTTTTCTTTTTCTTTTCCTTTTATATTTCTGCATTTATATTTTTCATTTTTCTTTGTTTTTTTTTTCTTGCAATTTTTCGCTACTTTATTTATATCTTTGCTATATTCTACTCTCTTTCTATTATACATATTTCTTATTCAACATGGAAACGTGTGATGAAGTGAAGAAAAGACCAAAGCAAAAGTTTTCACAAGCTTGGCTTAGCGACGATCGCTATAAACTTTGGATACGCCAAGTGTCATCTGATAACACCCTTTTTTATTGCAACGTATGCAATAAAAACTTTTCGTGTTCATTACACGTTTCCAGGCATGCGGATTCTGCGTGTCATAAGAATAATATTAAAACAACCTGGCTTCGAAGCGCGGATCTAGCTCGCGGCGTGGCTGGGTTCGAAGGAGGTGCGGAGGAACAGATACGAGGGGTGCCAGCAAAATAAAGCGTACCGTTTTGGGTAACAGAAACAGAGCGTTTATTTCACAACAGTAAATACTCGCGGTGTATAGAGTCGCGAGGTAGGCGCAGGTATATAGAGTGATTAGTGCTCGCGATATACAATGGTCGGTTGAATATACGCGGAGTGGTAAAGGCTCGCGGTGTACAACAGGCGAAGCTGGTAACGCACGGAATGCGCGCGGCGTATGGAGTCGCGAGACGTGAGTCGGCGCGGTGCGCGGGCCGGTGTACGTAACAAAGTATCGGTCCGGGCGGAGCCGATATCGCGGATCGGAGCGCGTACAAAGGGCGCGTGGCGCGAAGGCGGCGAAGAGCCGCGTGATTCCGCGGGAAAGGCGAGAGGATTATTCGAGCGCGGACTGTCCACCGAGAAGCGCTCGGTGGAGGCAGAGTAGAAGCTCTGTCTCCTGTGGCAGGCGTCGCGATTTCGAGGAGAAATCCGGCGAGAAGCACTCGGTGGAGGCAGAGAAACACTCTACCCCCTGTCGGATTGTTTCGTGAATGAGGAAGCCGGTCGTTGGCCGAGACACACTCGGTGAAGCTAGAGGAACTCTCTATCTTCTTTCTGACTAGCGGAGGCGAGAAGGCGGTCGTTTGCCGAGACACACTCGGGGAAGCTAGAGGAACTCTCTATCTTCTTTCTGACTAGCGGAGGCGGGAGCTCAGGATCGGTTGGATCGGTGATCTGGTCGGTCGCGGAGTCTCTCTTGCATTGGAAAACGCTTCTTTATATACCCGTCGCGACGGCGTTACGGTGTGGCGGGGGTAACGGCGACGACAATCGCGAGCGCCGGGATGGTGCGGCGGAGCGGTCGGGAATTACGGCGTCCCGACGCCGCGATTGCGTTCGGCGGTTCTCGGATGTTTTCGGCACCGCTCGGCGCTCCGAGGCGGTTGCCGCGGTAAGTCCGTTCGCGGACTTCCTAATTTCGGGCGTTTAAAAAGTGCAATATTAATTTAATTCATTGTTTCATTATCCGTGTGACGTTGTAGATGTGTTTCCGTGATGTGAAAGTCATTTTAGGCACATTTTGCCATGAGCGTGAAACTGACGGTTCACATGACGTCACACGTTATTTTATGTCGAGCTAAAAGTAAAGAGATTACGTTTATTTACAATTATGTCATTTTAAGAATTATCTGAACGATACTTACCTTATACTTACCTATTATTATCCATGGGTGACTTCCTGCTGCAAAGTAGGCGATCCTGAAAAGAAAAGAGATTAATTAGTAATTAAACGCGTGTGTATTACGAGATTTTGATATACTTACCTTTTTATACTTACCTTGGGTCCAACGATGATCCAGCGTTGCGAGAATTCGTCGAGATACCTATTTTATGTAACTGTGTGTTTTGTATTAATTTACAGAATGTAAAAATATGTCAGCAATCCTCGATGAGTCCTAAATTAATTATTTCCATAATTGCATACATCATTTGCAGTACTTTGTACATCGATAAATTCAAGTTTTGCCATTGGCTGAGGACGAGTCGACGATTGTGAGGCAGTGATTTACGGGGCGTGGCGCATAGCGCAGGCGCGTTATCTACACGGGCAGCCAGCAACGGCTCTCGTGGTTCTTTCGTCGTGAACAGTCGACCGGTACGGACGTGTGAGCCGAGCATACCGGCGAGCGGCGAGATCCCGCAGCGCGAGCGTTATTGCGTGTAATTACAATCAAGGGTACGATTACTCTGATAACCAGACGCGTTGAAACAAGTACGCGTAAATATTATTAACGACGACGGCCTTCGATAAAAAACCGAGCACAATAGATCCTGTTCGAGCGAGAGTGACCGCGTTGTGCGTACTTGATGTACATGTGAAGTATTAAATATATTTCATTGTTAAATAATTTTAAACGGCCAATTTCGAGCTATTACTAGATGTTAGAAAAATATTTAATACATTCAATAATAGTATACAGAATTGTTTACGTTTCGTGCCTTACTTGGCCTTCTTCAGAAAATCTCTCAAAAAATTAACGCATTACAATATGTCGCATTATTTTACGAACAAACGAATCAATCCGATCCATCGCTACGATTTATATTAATCCGGTCTCACCCAAGTAATTGGACAATTAGTCATAATGAAGTCAGAAGTAATTGTCAAGCATTCGTCAATCTACACGCAGAATCGATCGTTTTCTTCGCTGCATGACACCCATGCGTCCATGAAACCCGTATAGATGTAAGATCCTTTGTCGCCAGACCATCTTAGTGGCAACTATATCAAAGTTAGAACTTACATAGGACCAAAAACGAAACTTTGATTAAAACGAGTTTAGCCTCATAAACGGACTTACATAAGTGGTCGATGAAACAAAGAACTAGGGTGAATTCCTTCCATCGTCTCACAAAACGTGTGTTCGTCGCGAAAGATAACAGACGACTGAGACAAATACCCGCATCGCAAGGGCACAGTAACCAATACTCATTGTTATTAACAGAACATTTAAGATAACCGACTCAAGATATCAAAATAAGCATCGTTTAGTAGTTCCGTGTCTTTATTTGAATTTATACCATTAGTTTGCTCTTTAATATGTATCATTTCTGCGGTTAATCTCTTTTTGTAACTATGCTCAACCTCCAAGATGCGTGCATCTTCCCAGTCGAATGAATGATTGAATTTAGTGGTATGTACTGAGACAACCGAATGCTTGGATTCATCTAATCTTATATTGTTTTGTGTTCCTTTAATCTGGTTTGTAATTGCCTCTTAGTCTGACCGACGTAAGAGGCATCACAATTTTTACAACAGATTTTGTAAATTACGTCATTATTGGAAAAATGGGCGTTCTTATCCTTATGGACCTTAATGATGCTACTGAGTTTGTTAAGAGTGCGGTATCCACAGAATTTTCGGATTTGTCGACTGCTGAGGCGATGATTTCTGAAGTATGTTTTAAATACGGCATGACAATGAAACTTTAGTTAGTTGTGCACATTCCGAATCATTACCTGTATTATTATTCTTTTTGGACTGGAGTTTCCTCAGTCTTTTATTAATATTCAAGAATATTAAGTCGATGGGATAACCGTTTCCAAGCAATACATTGATGACAAAATTTAAATTTTTATTATAAAAGCTAGGATGTGATAACATGATCGCTCTGTCCACCAGGCTATAGATTGTTTCTATTTTATGTTGGATAGGATGATTCGAAAAAAAGGACAATAGCCTACCAGAAAAAGTTTCTTTGTGGAACCAATCTGTTATAACCGTGTCTCCCCTTTTAATCAACATCAAATCCAGAAAGCTAAGACGGCCATTTTTTTCGTACTCTATAGTAAATTTAAGTCTATCATGATAACTGTTGAAATGATCCAGAACATCCTGAACGCTATCCTTAGGGATCTTCATAATAATGTCATCCACATAGCGCTTGTAAAACGACAAATGGATGTCCAATGCGCCCAAAACCCCTTCCTCCAAATCCTCCATAACAATGTCGGCCACAGTAGGGGATAGAGGGGAGCCCATTGGAGATCCAAATGTCTGCTTATAGGTGACACCGTTAAAAGTGAAAAAGGTGGAAGCAGTACAAACTGACTGCAGTGATAAACTCAGTACGAGATAAACTTGTATTGTTTTTATAAACTTCCATCTCTTTTTTAAGCCTCCACGACCAGCTCAGATGGAACATTCGTAAATAATGATACCGCGTCCAATGAGATCAGAATCTCCGACTTCTGCACTTTTATTTTCGATAGGTCAGTACACAATTCAAAACTGTTATTGACGTGGCTCTTTGGTTTTGGTAAACTATCAGCTAAAATTTTTTGCATAAAAGATGCTAAATTTACAGAGCCGTGTTGACCGAGAGACATTATTCTGAAAGGAACGTTCTTTTTGTGAATCTTTGGAAGACCATAAGCTTTTGGAAGTGTAGAGTCGCTAGAAGTAGGAAAAAGTATTGTTTCTTAGAAATATATCCTCTGTAGCCACTTTTTAATCAAGGCATTTAGTTCCTCTCTATTTTGGCAGATGGATTTCTTTTGACAACTTCATAGGTATCTTTATCGCTTAGCAAAATTTCATTTTTCGAGTATAATCATTTTTATCTAA